>JAOTOL010001663.1:6207500-6450000 GCA_034440575.1 Imbricaverruca yamaguchii
TCGTGAAATATTTCAGAACAATTTTGGTGCGGACACATTCATTGAGACATGTTGAGCCTGAAATGAAACGAATTAGATCGTGAGCTGTCTACATCAGTGTAATGAAATAAAGTAACATAATTACGCGATGCGATGCATTACAATACAATGTTGCAGTACAGTATTATAATGTAATGCAATGTGATGATCTATAGATCTGCAGATCATCCAAAACCTTGCCAGAATCCCAGTTCAGACCGATGATCTGTCACTGCGATAATATTAATGAACACGATCTGTATCAGCGCGCAAACTAACACGTCTTACTTCACCCAACTGCCATTAACACATGCCCCGCATCGGCGAGCAGTTCACGAACTACTACGCTGCTGTGGGTTACTGTGGAGAACTTGTGGTACCCCTGTGTTCCATTCACCGTGATGGCTTTCAAGACGCGCTTAGTGAGCTGGGTCGTGATGTCCATTGCCCCCTGCTTTGCAGGAGGAAATAAATACAATTATGAATTTAATATGGGAGGATCAAATACAAATATGGCAGGATCAATACAAATGTGAATTTGATGCAGCTGCCCATCTTATGGGACAGATACTCAAGCATGTTCTTCGCAGTCTGTATCTGGCTGGTAAGCAGGCACTCGAGGCTCCCGATGCCAGTCGAAAGTGCTAGGGCGGGATGCTTGGCCGTGCTCCCGATGCCGTCGAAAGCACCCTTGCCGTGACAAAAAGCCACTCATAAACAGACCATGATAAACTGGCGCAAAAACAACCATGCATGCCTAATTTTGAACTGATGTGTAGAGTTTTAGAGGTAAAATCCTCTTTGTTTTTTTTTTACTTCGAAAGACAATATACTGAACTTCACATCTGCACTTTCTAAAATCGCATTGTGGTTGTCCCGAAAGGCAAAATAGATCACGTGACCTTAGGTCACGATTTCACGCTTTGAATTATCCCGTAAACGAACATTTGCAAACAGCGAGAAGATCCGGTGGGTAATTGTGAGTCACACAAGATGCAGTTTTGCACAATTCAAAATGTTCTTCATTGCGTTAAAGACCTCAAAATACACCCTTGAATAGGTGACATCTCAAAGATTCCAGAGACTCCTTGACCATTGATCCGATCTTTCCAAAAAAGAATACCACAACCGGATTCAGCGCATTCGATATCCCGACACCAATATTTTCATACAAAATATAAAATATTGAGTGATATTTTGGCCTTTTCGCTTGTCGATTTGTCGTGAAATGGGCCAGCTGCGTGATTCACTTCCGAGCGGGAATGTCACAGCTCTGCTGAAGTTGCTGCTGCTGCTGCTGCTGCTGCTATTGCGACATCTGGCGGGTACCAGCTGGATAGCTCTGGATCTGGCGTTGCCCACACCGTGAACGGATATGGTCTCCTTATCTGTTCATCTATCTACGTCTGTCCCTCTCTTTCGCTCTCTCTCTATCTGTTTCTCCATCCTATCTCCCTCTCTTTCTCCATCCTGTCTCGCTCTTTTTGCATATATATATATAAGTGTGTGAGTGTTAGGGTGACAGCTATTTGGACCCAACATTTTTTTTTCTCGAAAAATGAAAAAGGCAGTTGATTTTCTGGTTCGTATTAGCCTTAAAACACCATATAAGCAGTTTCATCTCGATCAAATAATTTTAAGGCGTGCCTCATCGCACTTGAATGTCAGACACCCCGGACATTTTTTTGGGACCGCCCATCCCTATTACTCCGGGTATGTGTTGGCTAAAATAGAGTCAGAACGTGGTCGTGCTGGTCGGGTGTGCTCTGAATAATAGTATTGCAGCCTTATTAATTATTATTATAGTTTAATATTTAACTACAATTATAGTATGTTCCAGTTTCACAATATTAATGCCTTTTTTGGTCCTTTCGCAGATATGGTCGCTCCGGCAACGCGGAAGAAAACGTATATACCGCTCATCGGCCTCGCCGATGAGAGGTATATACGTTTTCGATATTGACCTCCATTCATCAATCTCTCATCGGCCTCGCCGACGAGAGATTGATAAATGGAGGTTAACTGCCATCCCGCAGTGAGGCCCTCCGTCATCTCTTCCGTGTGATTCGGAATGGCAACCAGACGTCGGTGAAGACCGCGGCTGACGACACCGTCGGCGGGATCCTGGAGGTCTGCAAGATCGGCCACATCCCTACTCACGAAAGGAAAGTCTATGTGAGTAAGCTGATTTCCCTTCATGACGGTTGGCGCAAACTTATGCGCAACGAGAAGAGGATGACGGCCGGCCCAGTCGCCCAACGCGAGACCTGGAAGAAGAGCCTCGACAATGTTTTCGATATTGCGCACCAAAAGGCCCTCGAGCTCATCCAGATCGATGAAGACAAAGTGTTCCTCATCGCCCAACGCGAGGAAGGCCGCCGAGGAAAAATGATGGGCGCAGATTGGCAGCTCGCCGAGTTCCAGCAGCGGCAGTTGAATCGCGCCTCCCGGGCCAGCGATCGCAGGACTCGGGAAGCGCAGCACATGCCCGAGATCGACACTGTTGAGCTCGAGTCTAGCTCCAGTTCCTCGAGCCCCTGTCGCAACTCGACGACGTCCAGCGCTGAGGCCGAGCCTCGACCATCGACTTCCACCGCCTGCCCACCGCCGCCGAAGCGCCGCCGCGGCAGGGATACTTTAATCTCGCCGACTGTCGCCGCTGCCCTCGACCGCATTCGCGTGACGGACCGTCAGACAGTGTACGTCTTGTCGGCGGTGGCCGACACCCTCGGGCATGACGTCTCCGAGCTCACCATGAATAGGGAGTCCATCCGCCAATCCCGGCGGAACCACCGGAAGCAGGCTGTGCTGGACACCAAGGCGTCGTTTGCGCCGGACGTACGCCTGGTTGTTCACTGGGACGGAAAACTGGTTCCCAACTCCAAGACCGGCAGCAGGGGCAAAGTCGGCCGTCTTCCGATTTTGGTCTCTGGGACCAGCGTCACCAAGCTGCTCTCCGTACCCAAGTTCGAGATCGGCAGTGGACTGGCGATGGCAAACGCTGTCGTGGAGGCCCTGCACGATTGGGGCGTTGCAGACTAGGTCGTGGGTATGTGTTTCGACACTACGGCCTCGAACACAGGCCCGCAGTCAGGGGCGTGTGTGCACATTGAGCAGCAGCTCGGTCGTGACCTGCTAAATGTCGCCTGCAGGCACCACATGCTCGAGCTGATCGCCGCGAAGGCCTACGGGATTTGTCTCAACACCCCATCGCCCGGGCCTGAAAACCCGCTCTTCAAACGCTTCCAGGACAATTGGGATTTTATCGATCAGGACCAGTATGAGAGCATGCACGATGACCACCTCACGGAGACCATCCAGAATTCCCGGGACGACCCCATCGCGGGTTTCAAGCTCCATCTGTCGCAGTTCCAGCCACGGGATGACTATCGCGAGCTCCTGGAGCTCTCCATGGTCGTGCTCGGCGGGATGCCGGCCCGAGGCATTCGATTCCGGCGGCCTGGGGCTCACCACCACGCGCGTTGGATAGCCAAGCTGATCTACGCTATGAAGATCTACCTCTTCCGAGGACAGGCAAACCTGACTGCCCGGGAGAGCGCCGGCGTCCTTCGGTACGTCAAGTTCACCGTCTCGGTATACGTCCCTGCGTGGTACGCCGCGCCCAGCCCAACATCGGCACCTGCGAACGACCTCGCCCTCCTGAAGGATTTGGTCGGGTACGAGGACAAGTCCCTCGCCAAGGCGCTCACCGACGGCTTCGCGCGACGCCACTTGTGGTATTTGAATGAGAGCCTCGTCCCGCTGGATTTCTTCAACGAGAACTTAACGCTGGGAAGAAAGCGGGCCATGACCAAGGCTCTCAGCTCCAATGAGGGCTCGGAGGACCTCACTAAGCGGGCCGTCGTTGATCTTAAGGCCGACTTGTCGCAGAAGACCCTCGCGGACTTCGTGACCAAGTCGTCGCGAATGTTCTTCGTCACCCTGGGGATCGACGACGGCTTCCTGGAGACCGACCCGGCGGAGTGGCACGACGACCATCGCTACGTCGCCGCAGCCCGGAAGGTCAACGGCATCCGGGTACTGAACGACTTCGCCGAGCGTGGCGTCGCCCTAATGGAAGACAATTTGGAAGACCTAATGGAAGACAATACAATTTGACCTTCACCAGGGACGAGGACCAGACGCAGTATATCCTGCAGGTGGTGGAGGCGCACCGGGGAAGATTCCCCGACGCCAACAAGAGCACCGTCACCCAGCCTGACTGAGGCCAGGTGACCAGGACCAAGACCAGGACCAGGACAGGATTAGCTTCGAAACTCATCGCAACGTTGGGTCCAGGAAGACCCACAAGACCGGCCTAATAGTGTATACATTCACATGCGATGAGGCACAGCTAAGCATTATTGGATCGGGATGAAACTTTTTATGTGGTGTTTTTTAGGCTAATACAAACCAGAAAATCAACTGCCTTTTTCATTTTTCGAAAGTCGAAAAATAAGTGTAACCCCATTATATATATATGTATATTCGTGTATTCATCCTGTTTCTCTGCATTTCTTTGTCCTCTCTTCCTTCTCGCTTTTTCATTTTGTTCTCCCTCCATATTCAATTTCTTCCTCCCTTTCTGTCCCGTCCCCTCTCTGATGCTCCGTCTCTCCCTCCCTCTCTAAGTTCTAGTATCACTCCATTCGTCTTACTCATCACAGCAGCATAAGCACGCAACCGCACACAATTATACACGGCATTCAAGCACATCCCCTACTCTTAGTCACGCCACGCGCTAACAATGGATGAGAAAATCAAAGCCGACAGGAAATTTAGAGCACACAATAGTTGCTGCTTAGACTCACCCAGCAGACAGGCTATCTTGCAGTCCTGTACTGATGAAGCAGCAGAACCATTCACACTAGCAAATGCAGCAAGATGATAAGCCGTGGAATGGCGAACCGGAAGAGATAAGTAGCTATGGCAGCTATGGAGGCTGGAGCGGCCCACCTTACATTATGACCACCAGTTGGAGCTATTCATGGTCGGTTATTGGTTTTGCGACACATCGACCGTTGGGTCATGTAGCGTCGCCAATCTCTCACGCCGATTGGTCTCGGGCGAAGAGTAGCGACAGGTGGGACTCGAACCCGTAACCTTTCGATTGTGAGACGAACAACTTACCCCTAGGCTGCTCGTCCCCGAACTATTCATGACGTCCAGATACACGACTTATTAATTTCCGAGGGAGGCTGAAGCCTAACGCGAGGGATCAACAATTCGATTTCCGGCTTGCGAAGATTAAGCAATCACTGCGAAGCTTATTTGCTTTTGTCATGTACTTCGTTGTTAGCACCACAAAAGCGAGCTAAAGTAGGCGTTAGTTTCAGAAGCCCCCACATTAACGTCAAATGTGCAGGAGGACCAATGAACTATATGAAAATGCACCGAATGTAGCTGGAGTATTTACTGTATAAAAGAACTTCTTGAAAATATGGGCCTCCACACTTACTTGAGCTCAGATGTTAATGGTAGTAAATTAGGTGCAGACAAGCATTACAAAAATAGTTCATTCAAAGTTTAGAATGAAGTAGTCCGGGTATATTTGCATTAAGGTCATCTATGCCATGCATCAGGGGTGGATCCAGGAATTGTCATAGGGGAAGGGAAGGGGCGCACTTGTCTGGTGTAGCGCCAATTCTTCGGAGAGCCGCCTTCGGCTGAAAATTTGTTCAGCGGGGGATGAGGAAGGTACACTCGAACTTTCCATGTGGAACGCCTTTTCCTGACCGAAGGGGTGCCACCTTTCACGGGCAGGGAGCATACTCCCAGTGCACCCTGCATTCGCCTGTACCACAAGTTGCCTTGAGTTCTAGTGGTTGCAACTACTGAAGCTCATATATTACACCTTACGCAACGTATAGACTGTACCGCAAGACCGATGTGTATCGGGCGCGGGTATCTTCGATGATAGGCTGTACCGGCAAGCGTCTGTGTTCGGCGGAGCGGTATGCCTGAAAGCGCTTGTGCACACTAGTGCCATCTACATATCCTGTGGTCATCTTCACTGCGCATGTATTTGGGCAGGGCGGAAGGGATGGGAGTAGGTGCTCAAGAACCGCTTGCAATGTTCAAACTGTTTAGGTCATCAGTGCCAATCGATAAAAATGTTGGCACTGAAAAGTTCAAACGCATATACCAAAACCAAAAAGAAAATTTTGAGGAGCATCCTAATTCGAAGCAATGCAACTTTGTACATGGGATGTGGCACCGTCAGACCCGCAGAATTGGGGTTTGTCCGCGCTACCTCAGAACAGTCCGATCAGCACCCTCGTGGCACTGATTGGTCCGTGCCGGCTGGATTGCACCGAAGTTGACAGCGAAGCAGGCGCTCTTGTGAACTATCCAGATCTTGTTGTTGTTGGTGTTGGGTTTGTCCAGCCGGCCGCCAGCGCGGCAATATCGACTGCTTTCGGTGTATGTGTGAGGTGTGCTGGCACTGGCAGTCTTGTGTGCCGTGCTGTGCCTGCATGTAGTTGTGAGGAGCTGAAGACTAGGGGAGATGAGATGATCTGGGCTGACTTGAAGAGAACAAGTAAGAAGACATGTTGAAGGTTGTCATGAAGATAGCCAAAGAGATGAGATGGCGATAACTGACTTGAAGAAACAAGTACGAAAAGGCTTTGAGGGTTGTCTTGAAGATAGCAGAAAGGAAGACATGGTGAGGCTGACTTGAAGAGAGCAAAGTTGAACAATTGTGAGAGGGGTTCCATAGCTGGTTTGTAGACTTGATGAGCAGTAGCAGATGGTAGAGTGGAGCGAAGTAGAGTTAACATGCCAGTTGGACGGTGCCAGTTTTGGCTATAGGGTGTAGTGGTTGTGCAGGTGGCGGGTTATCGCACATCTTCCGGTGACCGCAACAAAAGAGAAATGCACATACACTTCTTGGAACGTGATGTGTTTTCGATGGCAATGTTTTTACCTTTTGTCTGACCATGTTTTTTTTAAGTGCCTGATATCTTTTTCTTCTTCATTATTTTCTCTTCGTGCCATCTGCATTTTTTCAACGTCCATTTTCTGGTTCATTTTTCACAGTGCATGACGCATGTGTGCAGTTTAAGGGCGCTAGAAGAGATCTTTGTGCAGTTGAAAGGCGATACAAGAGATTATCGTGCAATGTTAGAAAGTTGGCGATGAGGAGAGTGATGATGCTTAGCAGAATGCTTTTAGTGGTACAGTTGTTTATAATGCTATTTCGCCTTGGTGTATTTAGTAAAATGCATCAGGATGGCTTGGATAGCAAGTGGACAGTGGCATGCGGTGCATTGTAGTGGTAGTTAGGTTTGCATGATGTGATGATGAGTGGGTCTAGTGTTCCAAATGCGTAGACGTGTATATATGCGCTTTAGGTTTTCCATTTTGGCAGTATTCTTCACGAGTGGATTAAGAAGAGAAGAGCGAATTCTGACTTTCTGAAGTAGAGATTAGAGTGTATTGCAATCATCCAATGGTTGCTGCTCCACCATTCCTGCCTCGCATTTCTCTATCATTTCCTCCTCTGGGACGCATCAGTGGCTGTGCCTTTATCGTAGCGAAATCCACAAACCGGCGGCAAATGCATTCCACCAGAGCCAAGATAGAAATATCTGTGGCTTTGTTGGGCTACCAGTAGCATGTGAGAACTTCAGGAAATTATGGTAGTTATTTTGTCATGCCATGTCATGCCCAGACAATACTTCCACAAAATACTCAATCTCACCTGAGGGGACAGACCACCGGACTGTCACGCCGCTGGCCTGGAGTAGGGGGGGGGGGGGTCAGACCCAATCTCACCTGAGGGGACAGACCACTGAACTGTCACGCTGCTGGCCTGTAATCTGGGGAGTGTGGGGTCGGTCAGATCCTATCTTACCTGAGGGGACAGACCACCGGACTGTCTCGCCGCTGGCCTGGGGTAGGGGTGGGGGGAGGTCGGTCAGACCCACTCTCACCTGAGGGGGCAGACCATCGGACTATCACAGCGCTGACCGTCGATGCTGACCTCCTGGTCGGCCGTGTACAGTCGAATGTAGGCGTTCTCCACACTCAGGTGGTAGCGGCACCTCAGATCTGCGCGCAGTCACAAAAACATACACACCCGTGAGGCCAGGTTTGTCTACGGCGACAGCGCACAACTTGGTTTCTCCACGGACATTATAATACATTGTATCTTTATACATGGATTTGAGACAATTTATGTTTAATTACCTTTATATCTGGACATTATAATACCTTTCTTCTAAATGAAATTCTCTTCAGACTTTATATGAACTATGTGAGCTGATATTTCCTTTCACTTTAGGCGCAGTTACATGTAGATATTCCGTTCATAGAATGGATTCAAAAGAACACGAGTTTGCTGATTCGTTTGGTAGCAAATTGGCTTTTGTCACGATAACTTCCTGAAACATACACATAAAATATTTCATGGGCTTCACCAGTCTATACGAAAGTTTGGGTTCGTCTCTGTTTTATTAGTCCGGCCTCGCCTAATCGCATATGGGCACATTTTCTCGCGCATGTTTTTTTCCGTGTCTTAGAAAACATATCAAAGTCGTGGGTGCGATTCCCCGTGATGGGAAAACAAACCGTGTACACCTACCACCGCGATTAAATACCGCGCCAGCTGAGGAAACCACACGCGGGGCGTGGCGAGGGACAGCGGCAGCTGAAACACTCACTTCTGGGATACGGCCCTGGGTAGGCTGGAGACTGTACAAAGCAGCTGTCCGTTCGGCACTTGGTGAACACACGCTCGCAGTAGGCGTTGCGTCCGACCTGAAGAGCATCTCAGGTCACCAAAACGGACGCGCCGATGCAACACAACATTGAATAGCCACCTGACACTGAATCACCTCGGGTTACAACATTGACGCACAGCCTGAGGGGAGGCACGAGAGAAGGGAACCATTACTATAATTTGATTTTAAAATGTTCATCCAAGTTCAAATTTCGGGAAGATGGAAACATCGGAAGAAATTCTGGTGGATTTCTGGTGGCCCTACCCATGTAGTCTTTTCGACTGCGCATTCGGTACGGCACCCAACGGGTGATGACTTCTAAAAAATGATAGAGGGGCAAACTACATGAAGGCAATGAGCAGACCTTAATGAATTGGGGAGGGGGGGCACACTCCATATGGATACATGCTCAAAGTTGATTTTTGGGGAGGGGGGGGGGGGGGGAGCCAACACTGAGGGGGCAGTTGCCCCCTCAGAAGTATATAAAACAACACCCTTGATGTCCTGGTTTCCTGCTCGGCTGCGCCTCCGTCCCAGTTACTATCCTTCCAGCGTTTTTGTTCAATATCATCTCAGGCTGTGATACAGGACTATAGCGTCTTCTACCGGGATACTTTCGCCTCCTGTCTGCCTGGCAGAGCTACAGTGTCTCCCCGCCTCAGTCCCGGCGTGTATCTCCGGTCAAAGCATATAATTCACACCATCTCCCCATCCCCGCCCAGTTATATACCTTCGGCCAAAGTACAGAATTCACAGCGTCTCCCCGTCTCCGTCCAGGTATATACCTCTGACCAAGGTGCATAATTCACAGCGTCTCCCGTCTGCCTCCAGGTATATACCTCCGGCCAAGGTATAGAATTCATAGAGTCTCCCCGTCTCCTGCTCAGGTACAGCTCCGGCCGGAGTACAGCACTCACGGCGTCTCCCCGTCTCCCACCCGGGCACAGCTCCAGCCGGAGTACAGCACTCACAGCGTCTCCCCGTCTCCCGCCTGGGTACAGTACTCACAGCCTTTCCTCGTCTGCCGCCTGGGTACAGCTCCGGTTGTTTGCCATATCGCTCGTGTAGCGCTCGGATGAATTCGGTGCGAGAGAAGAAAGCTATGTAGGTGTCCTCCGTAAAGTTGTCCGTGTGGAAGATCATCCTCACCTGAGGGTGGCGTCAAAATAAGACGTGTTGCATCTTGGTTGACGATCGAGGAACGATGGAGATCGATCGAACAACATGATCGATGGGCGAACTCCATGATGGATGAGTGCGGATAATGCGGCCTTCAATGTAATTATCTTTTCTACGTAACTTGGGGAAGTGTTGAAAAGTTGGCTTCGGCATACCATCATTTCAGGATCGTTATCGCCATAATATTTCCAAAGATTGACGTCATCGCTCTAAAAATGCTCACATCAAATTGAGTGGAAGGAGCAAAAATGAAAGTAGAAGGTATAAAGTTAAATGCTCAACATTACAGCTTATGCTGAATGTTACTCAATGTTCAGCCAGGTTGAGACCGTCAAGCTTTATTCACATCAGTACTTGGTAGTATAAATCATCTTTACTGGTGTCCACCATGATTGGATGACGGTTATTGCCCTTACATGCCATAATTAGTTCGAAATTGCGCTCCCTTCTGAATGAATCTGCAGGCATTGATGCCACATTGTGCAATTGACTGGGGAGGGGAGGAATGACCTTTTTGATGGTCAAAGTTATCCCGAAAGCTATATTTCTTCAGTGCATTTAATTAATCTTCTTTGGCAGATCCATGATTAAGGGAACCAGTGGCCCACCTAAAGTACATATAATGACACACCTGTCTATAGAGGGCGGGGATGGCCGATTGGCTAAGGTAATGATCTCTGGATAACAATGTCCCTGGTTCAACATTCGCCCCATTCGAGACACTTCGCTATCCCTCTGCAAATGACAGAGCAGTGTGGGCGGCGCCATTAGCCCTGAATGTACATAAAGTGCGTCGTGAACCATCCAATAAACAACAAAAACAACTACCTCTGTCTGCAGGCCGCATAACCCATAGAATGCACGGTACAAAACTACTGATCTTACAGCGGTACCACACGTAGCGAGCTGAACAAGCCTGAACTGGTGAACCCGCAGCGGCACCTTACGTAGCGAACTGAACAAGCCTGAACTGATGATTCCACAGCGGCACCTTACGTAGCGAACTGAACAAGCTCGCTCACACTGCGCACCACAAATCATGCCGCTGCACCGTGTTTGTTTCGCTGATGAAATTTCGTCTGTACCGTGTTTGTTTCACTGATGAAGTTTCGGCTATCCTGCATCTCGCCGCAGAAGAAGCCCGGCGACTTGTGATTGGTGATAGTCGTCTCTGACGATCCGTCGATAATCTGCAGAGGCGTACACGGAACACGGGGTCACACGTAACACAGCGTCAGGTGGAGACACTCCACATCACACAGTGCGTCAGCTGGATACACTCCACATCACACAGTGCGTCAGCTGGAGACACTCCACATCACACAGTGCGTCAGCTGGATACACTCCACATCACACAGCGTCAGCTGGAGACACTCCACATCACACAGTGCGTCAGCTGGATACACTCCACATCACACAGCGTCAGCTGGATACACTCCACATCACACAGTGCGTCAGCTGGATACACTCCACATCACACAGCGTCAGCTGGATACACTCCACATCACACAGTGCGTCAGCTGGATACACTCCACATCACACAGTGCGTCAGCTGGATACACTCCACATCACACAGCGTCAGCTGGATACACTCCACATCACACAGTGCGTCAGCTGGATACACTCCACATCACACAGCGTCAGGTGGAGACACTCCACATCACACAGTGCGTCAGCTGGATACACTCCACATCACACAGTGCGTCAGCTGGATACACTCCACATCACACAGTGCGTCAGCTGGATACACTCCACATCACACAGTGCGTCAGCTGGAGACACTCCACATCACACAGTGCGTCAGCTGGATACACTCCACATCACACAGCGTCAGCTGGAGACACTCCACATCACACATCGTCAGCTGGAGACACTCCACATCACACAGCGTCAGCTGGAGACACTCCACATCACACAGCGTCAGCTGGATACACTCCACATCATACAGCGTCAGCTGGAGACACTCCACATCACACAACGTCAGTTGGAGACACTACATATCACACAGTGCGTCAGCTGGATACACTCCACATCATACAGCGTCAGCTGGAGACACTCCACATCACACAGCGTCAGCTGGAGACACTCCACATCACACAGCGTCAGCTGGAGACACTCCACATCATACAGCGTCAGCTGGAGACACTCCACATCACACAACGTCAGTTGGAGACACTACATATCACACAGTGCGTCAGCTGGATACACTCCACATCACACAGTGCGTCAGCTGGATACACTCCACATCACACAGTGCGTCAGCTGGATACACTCCACATCACACAGTGCGTCAGCTGGATACACTCCACATCACACAGTGCGTCAGCTGGATACACTCCACATCACACAGCGTCAGCTGGAGACACTCCACATCACACAGCGTCAGCTGGAGACACTCCACATCACACAGCGTCAGCTGGAGACACTCCACATCATACAGCGTCAGCTGGAGACACTCCACATCACACAACGTCAGTTGGAGACACTACATATCACACAGTGCGTCAGCTGGATACACTCCACATCATACAGCGTCAGCTGGAGACACTCCACATCACACAACGTCAGTTGGAGACACTACACATCACACAGTGCGTCAGCTGGATACACTCCACATCACACAGCGTCAGCTGGATACACTCCACATCACATAGAATCAGATGGAGAAACTCCACACAACACAACGTCAGTTGGAGACACTCCACATCACACAACGCGCCAGCAGCCAAACACATACAGCCAGACATGCACACATACATCCAAGCACATGCATATAGGTCAGAGGCACATACATACAGCCAGACACATATACGTACAGTCAGACACACACATACTCATGCCAGAGGGCAGACACATAGACATACGGCCAGACGCACAAACATACAGCCAGACATACACGCACATACCAGACATACACATTCCAGACACATACGTATACAGCCAGATACATATGCATACTGTCAGGCACATATACATATAGCCAGACACATACAAACAAAACAGGACACGTACCTGAACGTATCCCTCTCTGCAGGTGGAGCTGTTGTACACCCTGCCGACGTTGAACCGCTTAAACTGGATGTCAATCACATAGTCCGAGCTTGAGGCGCCGGCCGGCCTGGGGTTGGGGAGCCATTGTTACGCGGGTTATAGACCGCGGTCACTGCAGCCTTCCAGCGGGGCCAACACGGCCGTCAGAATATGGCAACCTGAAGCATGGGAGGTGGCGTTTATTGTTTCTGTTAAGGTCATGCATAGCCGTAAGGATACACAAGATGCAATGTGCTGTGGCAGAGACATTGCAGCTGTGTGTAATGGAAGTTAGCAGAAGATTCGGCAGCCGATTCAGCAACAGATTCAGCAACCAACGCACATTCAGCTGCTGAGCCTCCTGAATGTGCTGCCTGGATGTGCTGCCTAGATGATTACGGGCTGAATGTGCGCGGAATTTTCAATAGGCTGCCGAATACGCTGCTGAACCTGCTGCCAACTTATACTGCATTTTACTTTCCCCGGGACGATGTACTGGCGAGCGCGTGGGTCGGAATGATTCGACTGTAAATGCTCTGTTGTGACATGTTGGTGGTGTGGCCGGTTGTGAAATACGCCGGTGTGACCGGTTGTAAAATACGCTGGTGTGACCGGTTGTGAAATACGCTGGCGTGACCGGTTGTGAAATAGGCCGGTGTGACCGGTTGTGAAATACGTTGGCGTGACCGGTTGTGAAATACGTTGGCGTTACCGGTTGTGAAATACGTTGGCGTTACCGGTTGTGAAATACGCTGGTGTGACCGGTTGTGAAACACGCTGGTGTGACCCGTTGTGAAATACACTGGTGTGACCGGTTGTGAAATACGTTGGCGTTACCGGTTGTGAAATAGGCCGGTGTGACCGGTTGTAAAATACGCTGATGTGACCAGCTGTGACATGCACTGCCCTGTGTGTTGTCTGTAAATGTGAAGGTGTCATTAGTGAACAAACGCAACGCAGGGAGACACAAAATATCGAGGTTGTTCCAGGATTGTTCAATAGTTAAGTGGTTGTCGGTGAACGTGGTGCTCACATGACAATGTCACGGCGCCCCGGAAACCATAATCAACCGAGACAACCGAAGCAGGAATAGCAACAAAAGCGGAAGAAGCACAGCGCATGCATGCTACATCTGCACTTTATTTTGATGTCAGGATAATAGCCTAACAGATGATTTATGCTTTTGGTTCTTGTAGTTTCATTGCGTGATTGTGATATGCTGTCCAGGCTCTCTTACTGAATGGCGTTTCGCCGAACTCATGCGAATATCCATTTCGTTTGATATATATTTACATGAAATATATGTTTGCTGGTCGCACCAGTTCTAATACGAGCGGTTGTGATTGCCTAGTCGCCTCGCTTAGTTTCGTTTGGATTCGGAGGGAACATACTTGGTAATGTGAATGCTTGTTGAAATTCGTTGAAACAAAATTACAGAATGAAATGAATTGAGGTTTATGTAGGTTATCGTGTCACCGAACATTAAAACTACGAAAATTACAGCCTGCTATGAGTAAACCTGGTGTCAGTAATTATTTCCCAACATTTGGATAAGGTACACCTCAAATCAAAGGTAATTGTAGGCACGAAGCTAAAAGCAAATATCATGTTGTAATCCCACAACCGTTGACTGCTGGCGTTGAGACTGTTCAAGACAGATCGAGGCAACTTTCTGCACCATGGTTACTTGATCTGCTGTCAGGATTTTTTAGATATCAGTAAAATAAAAACAGGATTTTTTAGATACCGGTAAAATGTCAATTTAGGTTCACCGGCGGGCTATTAGGCGCCTTCCCCTGATCACGCGCCCCATGACTTCCTCTAGCGCCAATAGATGGCGTTGCTATTTACCCCAGCTACACCACTTGCATTGAGCCCCGACCAGAGGCTAGATTCGTGGTAAGATATTGAGGCCCGGCCAGAGGCTAGATCCGTGATAAGATTGGCCGTCTGAGCAGTTGCCTTCCATTTCATTAAGCTTGCATTAGAGCGATCGGTATGCATAGCGTAAGCAGACATAGGTGTAATACACTATGTAATGCGCTATGTACAACAGCGCACGCAAACCACGCACTAGATAATGCGACGTAGGGTATTGCGCTTTTTCTGATTTAATCGACATACACCGATTATGCTGAATCAATAAAAAAAAGTTAAAGACTGCGGCAGGCATGAGGAGTTCGCACCAAACATAATCATTACATGCATGCGCACCACCGGATATCTCGATCTTACGGCGCCATGGGGGACATAAGTCGTGTCATGGGCTTTACAACTGTTACACTTAAGTGAAGTTTGAAATATTCATTTAATAGGACAATCAAATTTGAGTGCATCAGGCCAAATTGTATCAGTTGCGAGATCATGAAATAAGATAAACTTCGACAACACTAGATCTTTCACCACATAGAAGGCATATTATTGGGGGAGGCACGGACCATCTGGTTTGATACTGTATTCTAGAGAAGCGAACAAAGAAAACAAGCAGACTAGCATGTTGCGAACTTTCGAGATTGATATCCGAAGTGAAAATAAAGGTCAAGTAGTGGTACAAGATGATAGATTCCGTTTTTGTTTTCCTAGTTTTGACAAATCAGCTGCATATGTGCTCACGAAGTACATATACAAGCTTTCCTTGTGATCTTGAATGTCCAACGGCACATTGCGCATTGCATTTAGACCGTAACTGAGGTGCTAGAGTAGATGAAAGCGTGAACCCAATCCTCAAAATATTAAAGCTGTTCTACGTGAAACTTATTCTTCATTAATGTACAGTAAACACGAGCACTTAATTCTATTCTAGTGCGCAAAATTACTCTGGAGTTTCGACAAAGTAGGTCAAAGTAAGTCAATTACTCCTTAATCCAACAAAGAGGTCATCGAAAGTGACCTCTTTGTTGCAGTGACATCGGTTGACACTGGAACGTTCACTGACCTATGTCAGCACATCTGGTCACCAAGAAACCATAAAGACCAAACATTGGTAGCGTAATGTGACTGAAACCCACAGACAACAACGCTGTTACCCGAGGTGATCGGAGCTGACAACATTTTTGATGCGACAACTAAGCAGCCCGAGCACTCATGCGACCTCGGATTTGTGCACCGAAATATGTGAAAAGGATGTTCCGACAGCTAGTCAGAATTTTATGACAATAATTTACGCCCTTCGGGTTCGTACGTTATTCTGCTGAAAGGGATGAAATTTCATGCGAATCAGGTTAATCATTTATACAATCATAGCATATATCCGTCCATGATGAGACCAATGTGCAGTGACTGTCGCTGAACAGCGTATTCGACCGGTCGATGGCACCCGGCGGATCTCACCTGAACTCATACCAGCAGGTGAGAGGTCGGTTGTGGTTGTGCGGAGTGACGCTGGGTGTCGAGACATCTTCATAAATGGCGACCGTCGTGTTGCATTGGCCGTGCTGGATGTTCGCAGGAGAAAAGTCCTGCGACCCTGAGAAAGCCCCGAAAATACCCATGCATACTGCGACTCACCATATTGAAACACAACGACGACCGAGATGCTTAAATCAATTGACACATAAGTAGTGTCGCCTAATGTGATCCCTGCAACGCATGCATGCAATGGAAACGTGAACACTATATTACTGCAATAGCTATGCACGCAACTGATTCCAGATCATTCACCTTCGCGATGTGCCGTCGATAGCCATCCCTCCAAGCTACTGCGATGCGATATCTGCACGACGTCGTGACTCAGTGTGATGGTGCCGAGTTCTTCGCAAAGCTATCACAATCGTGGCAGAATAATGCTGAAGAACCGAATTCTTCCCATGGATGCGACATCCGCTGGACGTCGTGTCATGGTGCCTAACATGCCCAACAGTGTCATAGTGCGTAGTTGCAAGACGAAGAGAGCATATGGCCTACTACTTCCTTTGCACTTTCACTTTTGACAACTTAAATGCTCACACCGTATCCGATCGATGCACTATGTAGCACGTGCTGCTCGTGGAGAACCTCGTGTCTGTACCACCTGCGATCTGAACGGCACATCTCGGCCAGCAATATCAGTTTTTTTTTCAGTTAACTTGACGTCACGTGACGCGTGACTGGGCTTCCAACACCGTCAGTGCCGGGAGTTGACGCTACACGCGCGCGGCTTTGCGGCAGATCGCGAAGTCGTTGATTGGTCTTCGGTGATAAATGTCATTCTGGTCACATTTCTGGTGGCCGGTGCTGGCCTAAGAAACGTTAATGCCAACGTCAAGCACAGGGTCAGGCGGCACGAGCTGCACGATTTGGACAACTTATCTCTTATCTCCTATCTCTTACCTCTTATCTCTATTCTCTTATCCTTTGTCATTCACCCCTTATATCTTATATCTTATATCACATACCTCACATCTTATCTCTTATTTCTTATCTCTTGTCTCTTATCTCAGCCGTCGCCAATGAGTCCACCGGCCGGCTTGGATTGATGGGATCTCAACATGGAAATGAGTTAATCACGGTCTGACATGACCTTCGAAAACCATTTGGCTGAAATTCACATGCAAATGGACGCACTTCAGACCTTCTGCGGCTACTTGACCTTCAGCTTCACCTTTCGTAATTTCATTGTACCAGGGACATTTGCATTAATGCAAATCTCGGAATCGCACCATGGCCGCCGATAACGACACGTAGTGATTTGCTCCGGGCGCGCTCTGGAATCTCGGAACCTGATTAAGTATAATAATTTAGAGACGGTGGCTAGATTAATCGAACAGGAGGAAGTTTTCGCATATATTTGGGGAGTTGCTTTTTTCTTTTGGGGTGTTGTTACCACTTCACACATTCTTCGTGCAATTGACACAGCTGGAATATAGCCGTTCACAGCCGAGACATTAATTCGGGTAACCGAACAAATGTACGTAGAGCAAATATACGTATGTCAGATGTACATACGCAAATGCACTTAAACGAATGTCCGTAAGCGCACATGTACGTATGGCTAATGTTAATAAGTGCAAATATACGTATGGAGAATGTACGTATGCATAAAGTACGCATGCACAAATGTACGTAAGCGCAGATGTACTTAAGCGCAAATGTACGTAAGCGCGAATGTGCGTAAGCACAAATGTACGTATGCGCCAAAGTACATATGCGCAAATGTACGTAAGCGCAAATGTACGTATGCGCAAAAGTACACATGCTCAAATGTACGTAAGTGCAAATGTACGTAAGCGCAAATGTACGTATGCGCAAATGTACGTAAGCGCAAATATACGTATGTGCAAATGTGCGAATGGTAATTGGACGTAAGTGCAGATGTACGTACGCCAAATTTACTTAAACGTAAATTTATGTATGACAAATGTACATAAGAATAAATGTTCGTATGGCATATGTACCTAACCAAATGTGTTCAAACGGAAAGACACGTATGCCTGAATGTACGTACATTCGCTCATACGTACGTTTGCTCTTGCATTCTTTTACGTTTGCATACTGTTGTGCTTGGGTATATTTGCGCTTACGTACTTTTGCGCTTATGCACACTTGCGTATGCTTACATTTCCGCATACGTACATCTGCGATTACGTACATTGAATCATGCATACTTTTGCGTTTACGTACAATTGCGCATACGTTCTTTGGCGCTCACGTACATTTGAGCTTACGTACATTTGCGCATACGTACACTTGCCAGTCGTACATTTGCTCTTACGTACACATTTGCACACTTACATTTGCCATACGTACACCTGCTCTTACGTACAATTGCCATACGTACATCTGCGTTTACGTACATTTACTTACGTACATTTGTACATTTGTCCGGTTACTGCAAACGTACGTATGGCATATACACCTAACAAAATGTACGTAAACCCAAAGATGCGCATGCGTAAATTGACGTACATTTGCGCATACGTACTTTTGCGCACGTACTCTTGCGCATACGTACATTCGTGCATACGTACATTTGCGCATACGTACATTTGCCATACGTACATTTTCGCTTACGCACATTACCCATGCGTACATTTGTCCTGGCGTACATTTGTTCTAAAATCATTAATTCGCCGTGTTCGAATGTCGAATGCCTCAGGAGGCCGGCTGAGGTCACCTCCGCTACTGCCTACCTCTGCCAGCGGCTGGTCGGTAGTCCAGCTGGTCGCCCCTGGCGCTGCTCAGGCCGACCACGGTCAGCAGCGTGACGGCACGCAGCATGGTGACGTCACGGCCGTGAGGCGCGCCGTGACGGTGCCGACGGACCGTCCGTGCCGCGCTCACACAGGTGTGGGCATGCCACCCGCGCCAGCGCGGCGCTCTGCTGGACCGTCGCTCGCGCCGCCGCTTGACCGTGGCCTCCGATTTCCGCGCGACGAGGTCCTCGGTGTCCACTCCACTCCACTGTCGCCCGCGAGGCGTTCCCCGCCGCCGCCACACGCTGCGCCTCGCTGTGACGGGTCACGTCTCGCTGTGACGGGTCGGGTCTCGCTGTGACGGGTCGGGTCTTGCTGTGACGGGTCACGTCTCGCTGTGACGGGTCACGCCTGACCGCCAGCGGCGCCGTCTCGCTCTGAGACGCTGCGCCCGCCGTGATCGCCGCGGCAACTGGGGTCAGTTCGCGACGCGCTGGCTGCCGGCGCTGCGGTGTGCGCCCGCCGCCGTCGCGCCACGCCCTGAGCACGAGTGGCACCACCCTGGCCTGGCCCGGCCCCGACCGTATTGAGCGGCGGCCAGAGACGCAGCGACGTCAGCGGCGCGTGCAGGAGGCGGTACCGGCGACTGTGGGAGTACGGCGGGGGAAGCTACAGCCGTCAGCGGCGCGTGCAGGAGGCGGTACCGGCGACTGTGGGAGTACGGCGGGGGAAGCTGCAGCCGTCAGCGGCGCGTGCAGGAGGCGGTACCGGCGACTGTGGGAGTAGGGAGCCGCATGTGATACGGCGGGGAAGCTGCAGCCGTCAGCGGCGCGTGCAGGAGGCGGTACCGGCGACTGTGGGAGTACGGCGGGGGAAGCTGCAGCCGTCAGCGGCGCGTGCAGGAGGCGGTACCGGCGACTGTGGGAGTACGGCGGGGGAAGCTGCAGCCGTCAGCGGCGCGTGCAGGAGGCGGTACCGGCGACTGTGGGAGTACGGCGGGGGAAGCTGCAGCCGTCAGCGGCGCGTGCAGGAGGCGGTACCGGCGACTGTGGGAGTACGGCGGGGGAAGCTGCAGCCGTCAGCGGCGCGTGCAGGAGGCAGTACCGGCGACTGTGGGAGTACGGCGGGGAAGCTGCAGCCGTCAGCGGCGCGTGCAGGAGGCGGTACCGGCGACTGTGGGAGTACGGCGGGGAAGCTGCAGCCGTCAGCGGCGCGGCAGGGTACCGGCGACTGTGGGAGTACGGCGGGGAAGCTGCAGCCGTCAGCGGCGCGTGCAGGAGGCGGTACCGGCGACTGTGGGAGTACGGCGGGGGAAGCTGCAGCCGTCAGCGGCGCGTGCAGGAGGCGGTACCGGCGACTGTGGGAGTACGGCGGGGGAAGCTGCAGCCGTCAGCGGCGCGTGCAGGAGGCGGTACCGGCGACTGCGGGAGTACGGCGGGGGAAGCTGCAGCCGTCAGCGGCGCGTGCAGGAGGCGGTACCGGCGACTGCGGGAGTACGGCGGGGAAGCTGCAGCCGTCAGCGGCGCGTGCAGGAGGCGGTACCGGCGACTGCGGGAGTACGGCGGGGGAAGCTGCAGCCGTCAGCGGCGCGTGCAGGAGGCGGTACCGGCGACTGTGGGAGTACGGCGGGGGAAGCTGCAGCCGTCAGCGGCGCGTGCAGGAGGCGGTACCGGCGACTGTGGGAGTACGGCGGGGGAAGCTGCAGCCGTCAGCGGCGCGTGCAGGAGGCGGTACCGGCGACTGCGGGAGTACGGCGGGGGAAGCTGCAGCCGTCAGCGGCGCGTGCAGGAGGCGGTACCGGCGACTGCGGGAGTACGGCGGGGAAGCTGCAGCCGCCGACAGGGACTATCAGGGACGGGGAGCTGCCGTTGCTAATGAAGGCTTGATGCAGGGCAGGTGCAGCGGCTGACAGGGATGGCAAGTGCGGCGCGAAAAGGCGACAGATGTGCCTATAGAAACTGACAGATGCGCATCTCACATGTGACGGGAATTGGACTGGGGTGGCTGCAGGATATGTCGGAGGCATCTGCACCCACTGGCAGGAACAGGAAATAGCAAGTGCAGCTGCAACTACCGGGAGGATGTGGCAGGGACAGCTACAACTACCGGCAGGAAACAGCAGGGACAGCTGCAACCACTGGCAACAGATAGCAGGGGCAGCTGCAACCACTGGCAGGAAAAAACAGGGGCAGACGAAAAGCTGGACCAAGGCATGGCTGGCTGTAGGTCACAGGGACACACTCAAGGCCACAACGGTGGCGGCTAGGGCCAGGGGCATCCGGAGTCATTGACAAGAGATGACAGGGCGGACTGAAGGGGACGACAGGGGTGGCTGTAGGGGAAGGCGGTTATGGTCCAGGGAGACGGCAGAGCGATTGGAGTCTCTGGAAACTGCTGTTGGGGACAACAGGCGCTGCAGGACTGGCTGGAGTAGAGTGGACGTGGTTACCGGTACTGTGGTACAGAGTTTAGAGCACCGGAGTACATCCCATCCTTAAGGGCTGCGATGGGAACGCCCCTGGACCGGAGGGTGCTCTGAATGGGAGGCGAATATGCTACGAATATTTTTGTTCTCGGAGTAGGTTGCTGGCACATATTAGTGCCAGTGTAAGTCGCAGCGGTGTAGATCTATCCAACTTCTCGGGTTCCAGATTCAGCGTTGGGGAGATCAGAGTTGGGGAGATCCAACTACCTCCTGTTTATCTCTCCTGCACCAAACAAAAAGCAAGGTTGTTCCGATCCCGGCCGCTCAGTTAATAGGTTTCATACTCTAACGCCTTTTTTAGCCTTCGAATAAATTAGTTTCAAGAACTTTGCAAAGTCGGCGCAGCGTGCTACACCCAAACATCAGGGGGAGGGGTAGTGGCCGCCATCCACACTCCTCTTCCTGGCAAGAGCACCAGACAGGGAGCGGCACACACAGGAACCCCCGACCACTGATCCACGCAAACCAAATATCTTCCTATGTTGGCCAGTCCATTTTGCGGTTCATACTATTTGTTCATACAAATTGTACCACTTTTTATTCGTCAGGTAGTAAGTTAATTTGGGAAGAATGATGAGCTCCTATCATCCCCTTTATTTCCATCTTGGGAAGTATGAATATGCATATGCATTGTTACACAAGGGCATCAATTGCCACACTTCCGGGCACAAATCCCTACGATCCCACACATCTTATGAATAAATGTTCTTGATAATAGGTACCTATGTGAGGAAGAAAACGCCACCAAAAGCAGCCACGCCTTTCGCACTGCCAGGAACCCCTGCCAATACCAATAAGCAAGCTGGGCACCTAGCTAAGATTTCAGGAGGTTGCACCAGGCATTTGAAAATCCATGCCAAGCGGGTCAATTCAGGCACCACATCTTCTTCATGAGGAAACGTGCAAAAAAGCGAATATTTGGCAAGATTAGCATTAAATGTTTACAACTCACAATTTACAAGACACACAGAGAAGTCCAAGCACAAAATACATCACATTTGTATCGATGGTACAATGCAATGCGGTACAAGTTTCAGGTGTACTTAATTGATTGGTGTTGCAAACTCTTCTTCAAGAGAAGTTGATGAAATCGAAAGGTAAAATTGCTGAAAGGAATAATTTTCTGCTGGCTAATTGGTTATAAATAAATATATCATCTTCAACCATAAAACTGTCAAGTTCGATGCATATCCCACACAATCTGTCACCTATATGAAGCTGAACCTCTATGCTTCTCTCCATACTCTAAATCCGTCACGAAAAGGTGGTCCAATGGTACAAGGAACCCCTAATGGGTACCGAACAATCTTATAGTGAGGTTAGTTTTGGATCCCCCTTTTTTTCAATGCATTTGGCTCCCATGTATCCTGCGATCCGAGCTCTGAGCGGCATTTGGTCGGCGCCACGACGGGCGCTGGATCGGCTGTGAGATGTTGACTTCGTCGGCGCATACCTTCTCGACCGAAACTGTCATTGACACCCACGCCACCCTGGTACCAGATGATTCAAGCGTGTGAGAGCGAGAGAAAGAGAGAGAGAGAGAGAGAGAGAGAGAGGGAGAGAGATAAAAATAGAGAGAGAGAGAGGCACCCCTGCATGAGCGTCAACCCGTGCCCTGCAGGATGGTAATGCGGATTCAGGGACATATCACATGAAATTTGAACCCCTCCGGTAAGGCGGGAGTACTCATATCTTCCCTCTTTTCCCTCTCATATTTCCCCTCATGTTTTTTTTTTCAGCCAGAAGCACTCCTTCCGTGAGTTCGAGTGCACACACCTTAAACGGATTTTCGACCGCAGGCGTCCCTTCGGTGCTCGCAGGGTGCACCTCCTAAGAAATGGCGGCCCAAGATAAATACCCCTCCCCATGACAATTCTTGGATCCGTTCCTGATAACGATATAGGATGCACATAGAGTACACACATGCTGTCAACTACGAACTTTTTCAGCGTTACTTCGCTGGCGTTTATCAGGTATCCAGGGTTCAAATTTCATGGGGTACACATGTCGAATACCGCACAAAGTTGGCAAAACGATGATACAAGTTAGACCTCCAAAACATAATTACAATAGTTTACCAGACGTTTCACCATTCTAGTCTGCTCATCATGAACCCAGCATCATCTTGCACTTGTTGTCAAAATC
The DNA here is from genome assembly GCA_034440575.1 of Imbricaverruca yamaguchii. Lineage (NCBI taxonomy): Eukaryota > Metazoa > Arthropoda > Thecostraca > Neoverrucidae > Imbricaverruca > Imbricaverruca yamaguchii. The sequence continues at coordinate 6,231,194 of JAOTOL010001663.1, forward strand.
TATCAACAACTCTTGTTTTAACATTTAATTCCAGAGCCAGAATGCATGGGAGCGGGCGGAGCGCCCGATCTCTTGCCCACATCCCGCCGCTCTGCCACCTCCAGACGGGAATGGCCCGAATACGGCGCGGAGCGTGCGGCGGGCGACGAGGTGGCCGTCTAGTTATTATATTATAGAGGTCAATGAATTAGACTCAAATGCAGTTCTGACGCGGCTGCGCTATTCGTGGATACCCCCTGTAACACGCCAATGGACGTAATTGTGAAAAGCGATTTGAAATGGAATTTAATCTTTAACTGCACGTCATGTACTTGTGAGCAGCAAGGGAATTTAATGTTCATTCTCGCCCTGAAAACAATCACCTTTATCCAGCAATAGTCGAGTCGTGAGTGTGCATTTTTGCAGAGTTCAAGCCTATTGTTATGTCATAAAATATACAAGTTTAAGTCAGGCTATCTAAAAATATTCTTGCCAATTCGAATATTCCAAGAGCTCAATCAAGCTATTGCTTTCCTGCATACTTTAAATCATGTCAATCATGCAATTCTTCCAATAAATATACATCACTTTATGCCATTTATGGGCCAACTGGGTTATATGGTTAATGTCCATGACTCAGTTTTTGGAAGAATGAAATTTATTTTGAAGCCGAAGATATAACTGTTCTTGGAACCGAAAGGTACTCTTCCCGTTTAAGGTAACCACACGACAAGTTCTACACACATTTTACCTCCATGAAACATACAAATGGGCTAGGTTTGTTTAATTTGGGTTAGGTTTGGTGTTGTAAGTTAGGAAAATATTCCTAAAAAGTATTAACAAGTTTAAATATTAAAAAACATTGTTTCTTTATTTTGAACATCACCATTCATGCTACAGTGCCCAACTCCAAGCGTATTTTTAGTACTATTTTGCCTCCAACTAAAAAAGGCATGCTTTTGCAGAGGAAGTGAGTGGTCACATCATGTTCATAGATTTCATGTTCTTAGGTATGTTCATAAACATTACACTGGAAGAAGAAATTTCGATAAATCAAAAGCTATCTTAAACTTAAAATTTACCACTCAAATTGCCTGCACATCAAAATATACAGAAATAGAATGAACTTCAAATGTGCATTCAGAATCACATCTGCATAGCTGGGTAAATTTGTATCTGAAGGTAATCCATTAATTCTCGAGTTTCTTTTTCTAATGCAATGTTCATGAATGTTGTTAACATGAAGTAATCATTCATTTGCGTTTTCATTTGCGTTTGCATGCTTTTCAGTTGGCAGGAAAAATACCACCAAAAAATGGGCGTGGAATTGGGTAATGTGTGAAAAGAGTAACGTTGAAAAAATGTGACACACCTTAATCCTTCCATCAGATCCTCACACACCGCCCGGAATGGGAGTGGGTGTGGGGTGGGGGTGGGGGGTCGATAGAGAACCCCACCTCTAATCTCCAAACGTCTCATGAAAACAAAATAGGCGTCATCAGAAAGCGTTCGACGAATAGGGCCAGACACCACCCGGAAAAACGTCAACCCAAAAAGTGACGTCACTAGGGGTCCTGGTGTTTCACGACTTACATCATGTTTATGGCTCTAGGAGGTTCATTTTGAGGGAGATTTAAAGAATAATGTGGAATCCGAAAAGTAAAGCGAAATCGACCATTACCCTACAATTTTTGTCCACCAAAAATCAATCTTGTTTGTTTAAAAATGTTGAGCTTTCAAGTTTTCTTCAATTTTTCCTTTCTAATGGGTAGAGCGGACAGAAAAATGTTGTTTGAAGTCAATTTGCCCGAATACAAATGCTTACTTCAGGCGAAATCTTACATTTTAACGATAAAAGGCAAGTATGCAGAACTTATAAGTAATCCAAAACGGAAGAAACGAAAAATCCCTCTCGTGCGTTATGTTGCATCCACAAAGATAAGCAAACCCTGAAAGTTTCATTGAAATATCTTTTTCCGTTAAAGTGTGACGACTGGTTGAACTTTTTTGGATGTGACCTAACTTGACCATGACTAACTCGTTGGCTCTAGATGACCTGACTTCAAAGCTTTGATACAACATGCCAAATTAATGTGGGAAAAAGTATGCAAAATTTCGGCGCGCTGACGCGTGCAGTCCTTTGACGTTCTGCGAAAAACCTTAGGGGAGGGGGGTCCTGAGCGACCCCCTCCGGTACGGTGCGGTTAACGTAACCGGTATTATTGCAGTTGAAGGGAACCACGGGACAAGTTTTACATACATTTTACCTCTGTGAAGCATACAAAGAGGTTATATTTGGCTAAGCCAGGTTAGGATTGGCTTTTGCTATAAGTGAGAAACATGCCAAATAGCAAATATTCAAAGTAAAATATAATTTACTTTTCTTCAAAAACAGTTCAGGTTTGCTTAGGCTAAATGTTTCAAATAGCCATTTTTAAAGGAAAAATTGTTTGCAGAATTTTCATTAAAAGGAAATTGTTTTCATGGATGGAAAAGTTAGATTCGGCCGGGTTAACCTATGCTACATTTTCTCTTTGTTTTGAACATTACTTTTTATGCTATATTACCGAAAGGGAACCAACGAGAGAACATATAAGGGAGACAAGGGCAGGGGCGAAAACATTCATGCAGATAGAGGAAATGATGAAAACAAAAGGCAGAGGACGCAAGGGAAAAGCGCGGCAGAGAAAAGCCAGCATCAAGTAAGAGAGGAGGATGTCGAAGGACACCACAACATCGTAAACTCTTGAGGCGAAACCGGAGAAGGACCACATGATTTCTCGAGTTGCTTCCTTCTCTGTGTGAAAATTGAATTTTTATCCACGATAAAATTGTTTAACCAGCAGTGGATTGTTGTTGTTTTTGTCTATATCGATTCTTTTCTTTCCTCTCCCTCTTCCTATGCATTCTCCTTCCCTTCTTCGTCAGTTTATCTCTACTGCTATATTTCGGGACATTACACTGTTGTCTCCGCCTCGCTTTTTCCTTCTGGTCCGTTACTATCTACCTCCCTCTGTACTCGACCTTCCTCACACTCCTTTTCACATATCACTACCTCTTTCTCTTGCATTCCTCCCTACCCATTTGCTTCGCCTCTCCCCGTGCTCTCCTTTCCTTTCCGGTATCTTCATCCCGCTCGCGATCCCCTGGGGCTGCGGCATTAACTGCCGACGGTGAGGAGCCGGACCGATAACCACCCGCTTCGACCTGGGAATAACCACCGGCCGCATGGCCAGCCGCGCGTGGCGGATATCCATCTTCTCGACGCGCCGAACGCCCGCGCCGACTCGCGGCTGCCACATTGCCGCGCCTCACGGCCCCCAGCCGCTCGGCTCTGCCTCCAGGGATCTACTGCGCTGCCGCGGCGAACTCGACCGTCAGCCGGCTCGGCTGTACTGCCAATGATCCACACCCCGCTTCTGCGGGGACCTCGACCATCAGCCAACTCGGCTGTACTGCCAGTGATCCACACTCGGCTGCCGCGGCGACCTCGACCGCCGTGCGTTGCACGTTCCGGGAATAATGGCTCATTGCGTGCGCTTTCAATCTGCTTGGATCCCCGATCGTGGCTCGCCCGAGTCGGCAAAGCGCCCGAGTCGGCAAACTCGACGGAAACTCGGTGGAAGTGTGTCATATCGGCTTACCTCGAAGGAGGACACGCCTTGCTGCGCCCCACCCGGCATGCCCTACAGCCATTTCGGATAATTTTTTAGGTGAAAAGTACCTTCTTTACTTAGTCTTGTTAGCCGTAAAAGCATTAAGTAGCGATCATCATAGCGTCGAGAGAAGCAGTCGTCATGAAAAGTAAGAATCGTTAAGAACGGTAGTAAGAGTTGCAAACAAAATGATTGTGGATGAAACTTGATCCTACTATTATGCACCATAACCTTCTTGGCGTTCTTCCGGAATGTAAGCATCTTCAAACTCGAACATATTTTGTGGCTGTGAATACTGATGTACTGCCGTAAGTACTGCCGAATGCCGTGAGCTCTTAAGGATTATGTCATTTACCCGCTTCTCATCTGCCTGACTTCGCCACTGCCTTCCTATCCATCTGCCCAACTCCGGCGGTGCCGCCCCTCCCATTTGCCTAACTCCGCCACTGCCGCCCCTTCGCCTGCCTGGCCCCGTCACTGTTCTACCTCCTGTTCGCTTAGCTCCACCATTGTCACCATTTCCGTTTGTCCGGCTTCGCCACTGCCGTACTTCTTGTCCACCGGACTTAGCGCATACCAGCATGAGACACCGCAGGGCCGCTGAACGAGTGAGAACAAGTGCTAAAAGCGCAGTGCAGCCGAGTCTCCCTGTCTATAAGTCACAGGCTCTTTGCCGTGAGTGTTCAAGCGGCCGTGCGCCTTCAAACATGCATTCATTGCTGAAGTGGTTTTGGATGTGATGCGTGTAATTGCAAATTGCAGGCGGTAATAAGAAGCGCCAGCTATACCCGGGACCGAACCTGAGACCCCTGAGGATCAATTCAAACACACCGCCACTGGGCCGCACGGACCGGGTGGTGGACGCCGGCTCGGGTGCGAAGTGCGTGGCGGGCTGCCCGCGCCGAGAATGTCGATGCAAAGTGCTTCCTTGAGAAAGGAAAACGTTCACGAGTGGTAGGGAATTAGGAAAAATATTGTGACGATGTTGGTAAACATGCAATTGAAAAGAATGGATCTGGTTCTGACACAAGCCTCTTTCTTTCAACAAATGACAAGAAAAATTGACGTCTTCATCCCTATCACACCACCTGACAAGCACTGCTACATTTCTAACGTGAGACTACCACTGCTACATTTCCCACCTGGCACTTCCACAGCTACATTTCTCACGTGACACTACCACTGTTCATATATGCCCCCGTAGGATCGTCACCGGCCGCTTGTGCCGCCCGCCCCACGGCCTGGCGCCGCCACTGCCGCAGCATCCACTGCGCAGGCCGGCCGGCATTGATCTCGCGCCACGGCGGCGGCGGCTACACCTCGGCCGCCACTCGGGACGGCGGGCAGAGCCGGCCGGCTCGCCTCCTCATTGGTGGAGAGTGCTGGTCGGGGTCAGCGCCGGGTCGACATGGACTGACACCGGCGCTACCGCGGTGACCTCAGATGAGGTAAGTTCGCCGCCGCTGGTGCGGGCCGCACCGCCGCTGGTACAGACCGCACCGCCTCTGGTACAGACCGCACCGCCGCTGGTGCGGACCGCACCGCCGCTGGTACAGACCGCACCGCCGCTGAAGACTCCGCGCTGGTACACCGCACGCTGGTACAGACCGCACCGCCGCTGGTACAGACCGCACTGTCGCTGGTACAGACCGCACTGTCGCTGGTACAGACCGCACCGCCTCTGGTACAGACCGCACCGCCGCTGGTACAGACCGCACCGCCGCTGGTACAGACCGCACCGCCGCTGGTACAGACCGCACCGCCGCTGGTACAGACCGCACCGTCGCTGGTACAGACCGCACCGCCGCTGGTACAGACCGCACCGCCTCTGGTACAGACCGCACCGCCGCTGGTACAGCCGACCGCTGGTACAGACCGCACCGCCGCTGGTACAGACCGCACCGCCGCTGGTACAGACCGCACCGCCTCTGGTACAGACCGCACCGCCGCTGGTACAGACCGCACCACCGCTGGTACAGACCGCACCGCCGCTGGTACAGACCGCACCGCCGCTGGTACAGACCGCACCGCCGCTGGTACAGATCGCACCGCCGCTGGTACAGATCGCACCGCCGCTGGCACAGACCGCACCGCCGCTGGTCAGACCGCACCGCCGCTGGTCAGACCGCACCGCCGCTGGTACAGATCGCACCGCCGCTTGTACAGACCGCACCGCCGCTGGTACAGACCGCACCGCCGCTGGTACAGATCGCACCGCCGCTGGTACAGACCGCACCGCCGCTGGTACAGACCGCACCGCCGCGCCGCTGTCGGCTCGCGACCGGCCGGCCGGCTTCGGTGGGCGAATTTCAGCGTAGACTCAGCAATGTGTTCGCTTCTGTTGGCGTGCACATTTGCAGCGCTGCTTTTCCCACCGCGCACCTCGCGTGAGTTTTCGCACAGGTCACGACGGCTTCGCGTGTCACGGCACGGCACGTGCAAGGATGTGAACGACGGTCGTCAGCTCGAGTTAGCTGACTATCACGTCACGCTGGTGTTCTCACAGGAATTCATGTGCATTTCAGGGCAGGTTGGGCCCGACTACCCTCTTGCTCTCACGGACAATACTACAACTCCACAGTTATCTTTTAGGGCGTGTTAGCACATGACAGGCGCCTGCATCGAGGAATTGGTCCAGCAATGCTTGTAATACTGCGCTGGAGAACGCATGCCACGGCGAAGGAACAAAACAAGTGGCATCATAATCTTGAACAGCCAGATCTTATGCAGGTGTGAGCTTTTTTGGATATGGAATTTGGTGGTCGCTTTCAACGGATAACTAGCCCAGTCCAAGCCGAATCCGCACAGACTGATCAAACGCAGCGCCAGTGAAAATAAATCCAATCACACTGCGTCCTCCCCTGCATCACATGCTCTGCTGTCATAAAGTGTTCAGACTGAGTAGAGACACCAGGGTCCATCCAGGTTAAGCTTGTTATGGGAGGATACCTTAACCCTGTCAAAATGACACTCATTACCCCAACCAACACCACAACCCCAAATTATAAGGAAGTCATCCACCAACACCCCACACACCCATAAGCGTCGATCTACTGCACCTAGCCAGCCGTATCCACTCGATCAAGAGCGTTCGTGTATTGAATCTATTTCAGCCAAATCGCAACACAAATGATGATGAATCGTTAACTTCAGAGACCATTCACTAGCCATACACTGCCACTACACACTATCAAACAAGCTCCTGTTACTGCTGACTTTGATGAAAACAATGGACATTAATGGTAGCAGGAATTCCCGAATCCGCCACTCACTGCTGATAGGTGCTTCACCGCTCAAGTTCTTCGAAGGACAGCCGTCAGCTGCGTGACTTCCAGGCACCTGGCCTCACCTTGTCCTTGAATAGCTTGACTCCAAATTTTGGCCCCTCGTCTAGCTTTGCTCCCAATTCAAGCCAAGAATAGTCAGATTGAATACATCCGCATGGTACAGCTCCAGCCGCAGCTCCACCCACAGCTCCAGCCACAGTTCCATCCACAGTTCCAGCCACAGCTCCAGCCACAGCTCCAGCCACAGCTCCAGCCGCAGATCCAGCCACAGCTCCAGCCACAGCTCCAGTCACAGCTCCATCCACAGCTCCATCCACAGCTCCAGCCACAGCTCCAGCCTCAGCTCCAGCCGCACACGTACCGCCTCATCACGAATAGTGCCTGAGACCGGCATCAGCATGGTCGTCCACTTGGTCGGCACGGCCAGCTAGAATGTTGCATTCAGGGCAGCAGTGGACGCCTGAACTGAACAGTGCTGCCAGAACGGCCGCTGCACACTGTACCGTGCTGGGATGATTTCGAGAGCACACGGCGGCTTTATTGGAGCCTTCGTATGAGCGGCTGCGGTGACCCAACCTGAGTGGCTCTCTGGCGCCGTGCCAGCGTTGGCCGGCAAAATATGCAGCCAAAATTGTTTGTCTAGCGCGCCGTCTGATCCCCCGGTGAAGCAATTCTTCCGGTACAGTCGGCAAATGTGTCATCAGGATTTCAGCATGCTTCTTTTAGATGGATATAATGCAACGAAGTTTTAATATCATTGAAGCGCGCGATAGAAAATTGTGGTCTGTTATCAGGGCTATGGGTTAAATGACGAGCGAATTCATCGATGCAAATTGCGGAGTTGTTGCCCATTTGTGCGTGCACGGATCGCCGTATGCATGGAGAATGGCATGGAGCAAGGATCGCCATGTGGATGGAGAATGGCATGAAACATGGATCGCCGAATGCATGGAGAATGACAACATCGGAGTACGCCACATGCTGCGGAGGATGGCACACACGCCTCAGGTGGTGACGTTTAAATTAAACGTCCACGGAGTTGAACAGATAAGCAAACGCATGTGCTGCTGTTGTCATCCCCACGACGATCATAACACCAGTATTATAGCTGACACTAAAGCTTGCTGCAAATAGCTACTGTGATTGTGATAGGAATATTAAAAACACAATCAGACATCAAGCCATTCACGGCCAGGTCGGGTCGAATTGGGTCAATGTCTCCCAACGTGGTTTTGGTCTTTTCATCCTTTCGACACCAGAACGACATTGATCCCAGTGAATGTTTCGAGCCCACCTTAGAGAGGTCTTCGGCACGCCTAATTACCTTAAGTGTATGTTGGATCTCTAGGTTTCCTAGCTATCATCTTCTCTGTTCGTAAGGGTGTCGTCACACTTTAGAGCGTGGGACGCCTCCACAAACCTCGCGAAATGCAATGCTACGTCTGTGCTGCGACTAAAAAACACCGGGTCTCCGCCATCCAAAATCCGTGACGAAAACGACGCTCCTGACTGTTCGTCATAATACTCGTGCCTAGTCATGTATATGCCATAGTATCACATGATTACGACATTGGATAGTTCAACATTGATTCGAACTCTGTTAAATGACCGTAATCTGTATGCAATCGTGGGTTAGTTAAATTTTAATTTATTTCTAAGCCGCTCTGTATAACTCAATGCTCCTCTTTACTAAGCAATTAGCCTGGCGTTTTGATGTTTCTCGTGTAAGGATTTCATTTCCATGCGTGTTTATATCATGTCCCTCACGAAGTCACATGTGCGATGCAAATTCAACTTATGTAGGGAACATGACCGGCATTTGACAGAAAATACAACCTAATCAGACCATTGAAGTCAATGAGATCATTACTAATTGCAGCTTATGTTTGTGTCTGTATCGTTTCGGCTGTTCCTGGATGGATTGGTTTCCCACTATCCATTTAATGAGATCCATGTTATTGTCAGGAATTCCTTAGAAACAAGCTGTGTTCAATCATCCAAAAAATAATGCGAGTATGCACCACTGCCCCACATTGGCATAGGGCGGGCATACCAGAAATGTCAGCACATCAGGAGCTTCTGGTTACTATGCTATCTCATCCTTAAGGAAATATGACGAAGCATAACAGGCATGTCCGTTCATCGGAAATAAGTGTATTAAACAAGCGATACACTCCGGAGAAATCTATGGGCTTTTGACCTAATGTATTTGTTTGACAAACATAGCACATTTTACATTGCATTACTCACATTACATTGATATCCCACGCTTGATGCCCAACTTTTTATGCTTGCAGTTACTGTGCTAGGTGAGTAGGTTTTTCCTCAAAATCGAGCACCATCTGATTTAACCATTGAAGATCATTGCATGTGCTCAACCAATCACAGCCACAAGTTTGAAATCTGCAGCACAGTGCCCCTCGTTGTCTGGAAATACCAATGGCTTGGCATTGGGTACATTGCAACCGATAGATGAGGAGTCCATCGATGTTGAAATGTTGATCTCGTCTTGGCAAGTTTCGAAATAGTGCACGAAATAGAACTAATGGACGCGCCATTCAGCTTCGACGGCCAAATTCACCTCGGCGTCATCCATACACCAAGAAGTGTTATTGGAGGTGTCGCTGGGTCAGCGATCTTGCATGACCTTGGCTCGGGGCAATGCCACATGTAAGCTGGTTGGCTGAAGTGCCCATCACACTGACCAACGTTTGCCATTGACGAAGGTAAGCGAGGCTAATTGCCGATAACTCGCGATCTCGGAGAAAAACATCCCAACATGTTCTCCTCTACGTCGTAATAGCTCAGTGACCTGATGCGTCATCTTATACCGTAAGATCAGCCAGGGATGTCCCATCAGCTATGGCAAGCGGAGGTTGCATCAATTCGCCCCTGCACGTGGGAGGATTGACATAGGCGTGCTGAGCACAGAGGAATCCGGGACGTCGGCCTGACGAACTGACCAACTGGATTGGACTGGACCAACTGGACCAACTGGATCGTTGGAGCTGACCAACTTGCGACTGACACAGTCGTTGAAGCATTCCGATCGCGCAAGTCACTGTGAAAATGATCTCCCTGGTATTCTAATGACGCTGAAGAGTATGTCGATGATCCAGGCACTTAAACGAATAGCATGAAATGTCTTGGATCCGTGCTAAAGGCTTAAGCAAAGCCAAGAAGATAACTACGATATTGGGTATTTGCGAACGATTTCAAATCGGCTCCATATGCGGATAATGACTATATTTTCAGAAGTTGAGTCTGTTTTCCTTTCCTTGAGAGCCTCTCATGTTGCCTTCAAGCCGTGCTTCTCAGTGAATTCGTACCTGGGAGGGAATCTGCTGTTCAATCCTGCAAGCGGAACGGTGCCTAAAATCGCTACGTGAACAAGATTATAAAACCTTGTCGTTAGCTAAGTGCATATCCAGTGACAGAAGCATACTCCAGGTTTGGCAGTTCAATGCAGCTTGCTGGCCACGGAAACCAACTGTGCGATAACCAAGCTCCGATCTCAAGATGCATGGGGGTTAGACACATGAAGACCGTAAACTGGACAGTGTTCGAGACATGATGATCGGACGTAGGTGTCGGACGATGGCGGGAAGGACACAAGCGCCAAAACATCATCGTACATAGCCAGGTCGGGCTGCTGTTGACAATGTTGACCGCCATACCCTAGACAGGTCGGGCTGCTGTTGCCGATATTGACCGTCATACCTAGCCAGGTCGGGCTGGTGGTAACAATGCTAACCGTTATGTCGAGCCAAGTCGGGCTACTGGTGACAATAATCCGTTTCACGACGTCCAATAAACACCGGAATGCAATGTTGATGACTTCGTCTAGTATGAAGGGCATACAGGCCGACCGTCATATAGAGCCGGGTCAGCCTGTTAGTGACAATGCTGACCGACGCACAAAGCGGTAACTGCCATCGTCTGCGAACTGGTCAGATCTCGCTGGTCTGCCGAGCACAGCTGGCTGTTCTTCGGCTTGGCTAGGTTATCCCCAACATATTGAAATTGCCTGTCGATTGCAGATACCCTCACAGGAGCGCGGACTCGCGGAAAAGGCAGACGTGTCGTTTGGTCGTCGTTGGCACCGGGAGGTCGTTGTTGTTGTGTGGACTTTAGCATGCTTCGATACGACTTGGATAATTCGCGCTCACCTCGGGGGCCGATAGACCGCATCCGGGGCACTCCCGCCCAGGTGGCCCAGTTGGTTAGAGCGCTGGCCTGCACTGGTCTCCCCTGTCATGGCAACACAGGGTTCGAGTCGCTTCGCGCGCTCGCATTTAGCCCCCGGCCGGGAGTGTCAGTTGGCAGCTGGCCGGATAAGGCCGGGGCGGACTAACCACCGGGCGGCCGTGTCGGTGCATTGACGGCACGTTAAACTTTCAGTCTAAATTCTGCCGTTGAACTGGAATTCATGGATCAGGTGGTGGGGCCAGGGTGCACGCAACAAGCTTTGCTTAGCAATAGAACCCTGGCTCCTTAAGCCACCCCAGCAACAACTCGGATTAAATTTAGTAATAAAAAAATTAAGACTGCACGAAGTGTGCCTATCTGAACTGCAATCTTTTTGGAGAATCAGGACTGCGCCATCACGGAAATTCTCATTGTTTAGTCCCAGAACAGCTTTGGCCGTGTCGGTGACGTCACTTAGCACGCCAGTGACGTCACTGGGATGTAATTTTCTAGCCGGCCGCGAGTTTATCGTGTGCCCAGGCGGTCGCCTGACGATTCCGTAGTGCCGGTGTGATTGGTTTCTCCTGTGTAGTCGTCGTTATTGTCATCATCTTCACCACCTCTCGGGGGTAGAGGTGGGGGGACCACCACAGGTCAGGCGAGGGCTCTGGTCGCGTGGATGGTGACAAGATCTCGGTGCTTGGCTTGCGGGCAAACCGCATTTTGAGAGAACGCTTCTACCGCTGCGGCAAGCTGGCCCTCGATGGATCATGGGCACGTTGATTGTTGCTGTTTGGACTGCTTCTTCTGCTGACAACCGACGAACGGCAGGCTCTACCACAGAGACAGGCCCAACGGTGCGACGAAGGGCCCAACTGGGCTGTTCGTGTCTTGAGATTCCGTGCATCACTGCTCGGGTGGAGATTCGACGTGGAACGTGCCGCGCCTGGCGCTGCGCGGCGACATTGAAGCGGGTCCTGGTGCCGGTGACGGCCCCCCATCACTCCCCTCCCCTCCCGCGAACCGCAGCGTCTCAACAGATGAGCCGATCTCAACAGTCGCCCAGAATGTTCAGCATATGTCAGCAGCTCTCATGAATAAACTTTGCGCGCTTCGTCCTCACTGAACGGTGCTGGAGAAAAGTATTACGTCATTGCAGCTGGTCCTTCGCCCTGGCTCCACGGTACTGGATAAGTATGACGTCACTGTTACGACTGGAACGTGACCTACTTGGGATACGACTGACTCGGAGCTGCCGGCTGGACTGCAAGACTACGTCTGGGTTCGGCGACTCAGGAGGCTCGGCTGAGGTGCGGGCTGTGTCGTTCGGTCGCGTTCACACCCCGCTCTCGAAGGGTGTGGGTGTGGACCCGAGAGGCGAACACGACCGAGGTGCTGAAGGCGAACCTGAACACCAAGTCAGAACTAGTAATTGCACTACGCTATTGCAAACCAGAGCCTTTCGCTGTACTCTGAGGAGCCCCCGGAGGATAATGGCAGTCCACAAATCGGCAGCGCGCCACCGGAACCAGCAGATAATTGCTGTCACTGTCCTCTGAGGAGTCCCTCGGAGGATAATGGCAGTCCATAAATCGGCGGCGCGTCACCCGAAGCAGCGGATAATTGCTGTGGCGGACGTCAGAGTCCCCAACACCAGATGGGATAACGGCGACTAACTAACGACTAACGGTGGTGACTAACGGTGGTGACTAAAGGTGGTGACTAACGGTGGTGTGCCACACTGCACGCACTGTGGGCGTCCTGGGTGCCGCATGCTAGCGTCCATTTAGTACTGTCGACACAGCTCGACGTAGTTGCTTCAGTTCCCGCGCGAATACGGTCACAGGGGGTGGGGGTAGGGGTGGAGTTGTGTGTCAGCTGTTCGGTCGGTCAAAGGAATGGTTCTGCTGGCCAAGAGGATTGCTGGAAACATGATTGCTAGCATGCGGATTCTAATAGACCCAGGCGGCATGTTGATTGAAAATCATGCCCGTGGTCGTTTCAGGATGACTTGGCAGTTGATGGAGCCGTTGACCAGTTGCGCAGTTTTCTGGAGCTAGCGCTTAGTGAGTCCATGCCTCTTGTGTGCATTAAGCGTAAATTTCCACTGCGTGGTTCGATTACGAGTTGAGAAGTGTCTTGAGAGAGACCGAAGCGGCGTTTGGGAAATTAAAACGGAACGGGAACGATAACTGTCGAGGAATTTATGGAAAATGTGGGCTCAGTAATTTGTCTGACACCAAGCGACTGTTTAATACAACTGACTTTCGATTTCAGGTCAAGTCCCATACATCGTTCTTGAAATATTTAAAAGGCAAAAGAAAGGACCCTTGTCCGTGGTTGACGATGCCAGCGATACAGAGCGAGCCACCGTTCATAACGGCTGCGAGAACATTTTCTGCGAAATTCACTGCACTTCTTGTGACATATATTCCTGATGCTCCGGTGCTCGATTTCCCCCTTTCTGACGTCACTTCGGTGCCAGCAATGTCAGGGACATTATATAACGGTAACCTCTGCGGGTAGGACATGTGAACTAAGCGCTATTAGCGCACGAGTTTTTCACTTATGTGATCAGCTCACTGAATCACTAAGCTCAGATGCAATATGCCTCAGGTGCCTTTCTAAAAGTGTGTGAGCGGGAAGATGCGATTGCCATGCACAAGAAGGGTGCTAAAATAATCCTGCAAGCCATCGTTCAGCCTCCCGTACTCGACGTTTCGGAAGGGTCCTTGAAAGCATGGCCTGTAAGCTTCTCGTAGGCCATGCGGAACGCCTGTCATCGCCAGGACATCCCTGTTGTATGACACTCCAGCCCTGCGCCAGTAATTTGGCGACATTCTTGAAAACGGCATGTGACAGCGGTTTGCGGCATGATCGCGGACTGACGCACACCTGCATCTTAAAGCGTGAACCAAGAGTTTCCTCTCGACACATATATCGGGACATTCATATCATATCTGAGTCAGCTTCATCTTGGTCTACTCTGTATCTCGCCCACAGGCAGCAAACATAGGTGGTAAACGGTGAATGTTGTGACTGAACTCCATGGGTAACAGTTACCCCAGAGGGTGGAGCTGCTCTTCTGTTCGCGATTTATGTGAATGACCTTCCATCTCATATTATATATCATTGCGTAATGCTTGTCAATGATGATAACATGTACCATCATTTGGCTGCCCCGCTGATGTGATCTTATTGCAAGACGATCTCCACCAGCCATGCTCCACCTTTCACCACACAGGTTTCATCAGCAGCAGCTACACTCGGATCCTTCAAAATGCAAAACATTTCCAATGGCACTAATGAAACGACCGGTAGAAACCACTTATTCGGCTGGAAGTGATGCCCTGGGACATGGAACACATCCATAGTGTTTTCTCCCGGCCATGGTGATATATTTCTCAGCAATTTTCAGATAAGCTTCACATGTTTATCCTGACAGATTATGTTTACATCAACGACGTCAGGCTAGACATAGATTACATTGGCAGAGGTAGTTGTGAAGAGTTTTCAATTGGAGACAGGCAACATTGTTATAGTCGGCCTTGTATTTTGACTCAGCGTCAAACGACCGTGCAGACGTTGGGCGGAGGCTATGTTGATCGCCTCCAGTTTCTGAGAAAATACCTGGCAGCAGTGACGCAGCCAAGGGAAAGACGCTGGCACGTGCCTCTTCACAAACGCCACAGGGTACCAGGACTAGTCCCTAGGCACTGACCTTACGTCTTTGCTTACGAGCTTTTCTTTACTTACTTACTTACGTCTTTACTTACGTCTTACAAGACCTCTCCCGCAAGAGGTCTCAGGCCGAACTATCGGCAGCTGAGACCTCTTGCGGGGATAATAACTTTTCACATTCGATGGGAATTCAGTCGAACTTGGATTCCTCCAGAGTCAGGATGCTAGAAAAATATCCAACTTTTAGAAATGTGTGATCGGAGCCTCTTCCTAGATTGTGGTCCACATGCTGCAAATGACCAATCTGAAGGTAGCCCTCACTCTTTATCTAGATAGACCATAACACATATGTCTGCTCAGATGTGCTGCTTTCTAAAAATGAATTAGGGTGCACAAACACTGGTCAGAGATCCGAGTGAAAATCATTCAAGAAGTCAGCCTGCGGGGCCACATGTTAATCCGTTAAATGCCGCCAGCACTCCACAACCCTAGTCTTGCCGGGGGTGTAGAAATTTTGCCTTCACCAACTTTTGTTCTAGACGATGTAGAGAAGAACGGTTTTCGCCATAGTGCGATCTCATCCTGTCCAGAGGCATAACTTAATTTTATCTACCATTAGCGTGAACCTTCTTGTTGAGGTCAGATGTCACATTCGTTGACAGGCAGGCTGACACTGCTGATTTCACCGGTTTCGACTTCTACTCGATGGCGAAAAGACATTTGCAAGTAAAATATAGCACATAGAACACAGTAGCAAAGTCGCGGGACTTACCCCGTTATCGAACTGAAACTTGAACCACACACAGAAGACATGTTCCTCTGGAACAAATATTCCACTTTTACGCTTCGATGTTTATGCTAGAAAGCATGCACACGGAGACACAAATGAATGTGTGGCCTTGGCCTGATCCCGTGATCTGACTTCAGGTCACTCAATTTATTTGTCTTTGTCTTTGGTCAAATGTCCCCACACCCTTACTTGATAGCTTTGGTGACAAGTGATACATTGCGTGGATCCGAGTTTCCTGAAAAGTGCACATAATGGTACACTATTGCTCACTCCTTACTGATGCATCATCTGCGCCACTTCCAGATACGGGGAAGTTGCGTCACCGAGCAGAAGTTCGCAAGGAGGTAGTTCGTCGGACATAGTCTCCTGTTGCAGATATTCGTGGTTACCGAACTTGTAGGACAGCGATTCATTTGGGTCCCGGGAAAAGGTTCGTATCGCCAAAGTGTGTCCACCAAAAGTTCATAGGGACAGGGGTTCGTGTATGCGAAGGTTCGTACTGCTAAAATCGCACTGAACGAATCGCATTAAAGGGCAGATTTATCTAAATAGTACAAGATTATACTGCAGAGCTAAGCAAAGGAGCTCGTAATGGGCGAAAGTTCGTAGGCAATAATTTGCATGTTGGAAAAGGCTCATCCAGCGTGAAGTTTGCAAGGGACAGAAACTCAAAAAGACGCAAATTTCACACAGGGCTAAAACTTGCACAGCGAAGGTTCGCGATGGCAGATGAGGGCACACCCTTAATTGTCGCATGCACATGCCAGTAAAGTTCATGCGAGCACCACGACCCCGTCTGGCCCAGCCCATCATCACGCTTTATAAACCTGAATTGTCGGACAGCATATGAAGACTTGTCGCCTCCCGTGGGAGCAAGACTTTGCTTTTTAAATTCTGACTTTGTCTGATTAGAGAGACGATGGCAAGGCTATGCAAGACAGGTTCAATCTTGGCAAGCTTGCCCGTTTAGTTTATCTGGGCGAGCGTCCTGGTTGACCTCGGTGCAGCTACATCGCCATATTTTCCGCCTCCCTAACGTCCCGGGTCGGGCCTGTGAGGTCAGTGTGTCCTAGGCCTGGTTGGTCTAGTCAAGACCCACCTGCTTTTCCTGTGGTCGGCATATTCAGCCTGCGCGGTTCGTCCCGGCGTTCCGGTTTCACCTGCCTGTCCAACCCGTCCGACCTGCCTTTCCTGGCTGACCGTTCAGATGATCCGTTGGTATTTGGCTTCGTCCACTCCGGAGGAGCAGTGGTGTGGCCTTGTATGCTTTTGGGAGGGGATGGGGGCTCTTGCTCCCGCCCCCATGTTGACTCTGCCTACACAGTAATATAACATTTTAGCATGAAACCCTTTTGGCATGCCCCGATCCATTTGGGCCCGCCCATTGCCTTCTGGTATTGCACTCGATTGATTGATTGATTAATTGATTATTTGGGCTTTAGGGCGCATCAACTGCTACTGGTTATGTAGCGCCAATATCTCACTTTTCACTGCATTCCGCTTAGCGTCATGAGTCTATTTGTGGAATGGATACATTACGTTTAATTTAGCAGCCGATATATCGATATAGTTGACCTGTTTGGACGATCTCTGAGCTGTCACCTAAAACGTCACAGTAAAGCTAACACACTTTCGATAAAGCTATCGAAAGTGGATCCAAAGTGCCGCTTTCGTTCCACCGTGAAGCTAGGGCAAGAAAACGGTATGTGGCGAACAGTCATATGTGAACCACATCGGGAACAGAGTGGCCTTGCTTCCCTTCTCAAAAGGTAGCCGTGCGTTGCATATGTGTGACCTATGCGCAGGCGTGCCAGAATCGCCTCCTCTCGCATACACTTCTTCAATGATGACGTCCACGGTGCCAGAACTGGTTTTATGGATCGAAGCTTGTTTAAAATCTGGCGATTCCAGCTTTCTTGCCACGTTCCTTGAAGGAAAGCATTTACTTTTGCGTAATAATCCCTGGCGGGAAGAGGCAAAGCTAGAGTCCCACGTGACTGCGAAGCCCGCTTGGCAGCAGCGTCTGCGAGCTCATTACCCGTGACACCGGTATGGCTCGGTACCCAACATAGGATAACCTTCTTACCCGCTCTACCTAATGATGTCAAACGTGTTATAATTTCTTGAGCAAAGTGGTTTGATGGATAGAAGGACTGAAGAGCCTGGAGGCTACTCAGCGAGTCAGTTACAATACGATTTTGGGCTTCATCTCCAGCCTCAATGAAACACAATGCCTTAATAATCGCAACCAACTCAGCAGTATACACAGATGCATATGGTGGTAAAGTAAATGATCTCGTAGCCGTCCGACATACAAATGCACAACCTGTCCCATCGACTGTCTTGGACCCGTCAGTGTATGTTCGAGAGGAGCAACGGTACGCTTCTAATAGCTCCAGTGCTTCTGCTTTGAAAAGCTCTGAGACTGTTTGTCCTTTCTTGGATTTTGCAAGGGAGATGTCAATCTCTGGCGAGGTGAGTTCCCATGGCGGAATTTGCATGTGTTTCATCCTCGCAACACCTCGAAGTAGGATTTGAGCATCTTGAAGAAGTAGGCGGATTCCGACACAGAATGGTCGTAGTCTCTCACCTCTATGCCCATGGAAACTTGACAGCGTATGGTGTGAAAAAACGGACTTGTAGGCTGGATACGCTGGAAACTGCCTCAGCTTTATGGCGTATCGGAGTCCCAGTTTCTCATGTCTGTTCGCCAACGATGGCTCATGGGCTTCTGCCAAAATACTCGGAGCTGGCGAGGTCCGAAATGCTTCCGTGGCAATTCGCAATACTGTGTGGTGCACGTCAAGCTTCCGCTTCACGGAGCTACTGGCACCTTCATATATAAAAGACGCATAATTAAGCTTCGCTCGCACCAGAGATCGATATAACATTAAAAGCGTTGCTCTATCAGCTCCGTAGTCAGTTCGTGAAACTCACTTCATGATATTCATTGCTCGAAAGCGCCTATCTCGCAATGTGTGTATATGGTCGCGGTAGGTTAGCCGGTTGTCCAGAAGGACACCGAGGAAGCGAGCCGCTGACTTCACAGGTATTTCCTGGTCATACAACCTAACTGCCATTTCTGGACAATAGCGGCGAAGTCGGCAGAAATGTACAGCCACCGTTTTGGAGGTAGAAAATCGAACACCGCTTAGGATTGTCCACTTTTCTAAAAGGGCTACGGCGAGTTGTAGCTGTCTCTCCATGGATGATGATCGCGCCGCGCAAGACCAGATGGCTAAATCACCAACAAAGAGTGACCTTTAAATGCTCGGTGATAGTCTGTTTCCTACGTCATTGATTAAAATTGTAAACAGTGCAACGCTGAGTACGCTCCCCTGTGGGACGCCGTTCACCTGGACAAAATGTGGAAACATATGGTTTCCCACGCGGACACGGAAAATGCGGTCACACAGGAAGTTCTTGAGAAAAATTCCCATCGGTCCGCGTATCCCATGGTTCCACACTTTCTGGAGTATTCCGTAACGCCATACTGTATCATAGGCGGCCTCTATATCGAAAAACGTTGCTCCCACGTAACTATGTTGCATGAAATTTTGTCTTATTACTATGTCTAGTCGTAAAACGTGATCTAGCGCGCTACGATTCTTCCTGAACCCACATTGAGAGCTTGTGAGGATGCCTTCTTTTTCGAGAAACCAGCCGAGGCGAATATTTACCATTCGTTCCATGAGTTTACACAAACATGATGTCAACGAGATGGGACGATAATGCAAGGGATCACTGCCAGTCTTGCCTGGTTTTAAAATTGGGATCACAATGGCTTCCCGCCAAGTGGAGGGAAAATGACCACCTAGCCACAGTGAGTTAAAAGAGGAAAGCAGGGAGACGAGAGCGCAGGGTGGGAGGCGCTTCAACATGGCATTGTGAATGCCGTCCGGCCCCTCTGATGTAGTCCTCAGTGATCCAATTGCGTAGGTTAATTCTACCATGGTAAAACGTCGATTGTATGAGTAGTGTACTGATGTAGTAAAATCAATTGGCGTCGACTCCCATGTGGCTTTATGACGTTAAAAATCTGGATTGGCAACACTTCCTCGACTTCTTTGCGATAGAGCATGACCAATCGCACAGGCAACCTCTGCAGGATGGATGATGTCCTGGTCCGCGATTCGCAGCACAGGAAGGGGAACTGAATGGTGTGTACCGGAAATCCTTTTAACTTGGGACCACACCTGTGACGAGGAGGTACACCGATTTAACGTATTAACATATGCTCTCCAAGACATACGTTTGGCTTCCAAGATAGTCCGACGTACATTCGCTCTCGCCTTACGAAATAAGATTAGGTTGGTTGTAATACTATTTCGGGTAAACATTCTGAATGCGCGGCGTCGTGCCCGAATCGCATCTCGACACTCCTTGGTCCACCACGGAACAGGGGTTCCACGAGGGGATCCCGATGTTTTCGGGATGCACCCTGATGTTGCCCCTAAGAGCAGTGATGAAAAATGTTCTATTGAGTGTGGCTCTTGTCCAGTTTGGGTGGAGAATACGTCACTGAGATGGGTTTCAAATGTACCCCAGTCAGCCTTGCGTAGATTCCATCGCTGAGGTCTGGTACCGAGTGTCGTGTCTCCGCGATATGCAAGCAATATTGGGAAATGATCATTGCCCATGGGGTCGTCACATACCGACCAATCAAAATGCTGTGCCAGCTGTGGAGTGCAAAAACTCAGATCTAGCGCCGAGGTGTGGCCGGTTGGCGTCGTAAAGTGGATTCGAGTGCCAGTGTTTAAAACGCAAAGGGATTTCTCCACGATAAAAGACTGTAATATGCGATCTCTTGTGTTCACATCACCACAGCTCCACATCGTGTGATGGGCGTTAAAATCCCCTAAGGCTAAAAAAGGTGGGGGCAGTTATAAAACTAACCGTACTAGCTCATCACGGGCAAAAGCAGTCCCAGGAAGCAAGTAGATGGAGCAAACTGTTAAGGAGCTGCGACCTAGATCGATTCGAGCTGCCACCGCTTGGAGATCGGTGTTAAGCGCAATCTCCCTTGCACCTACACTATGGTGGATGGCTACCATAACTCCGCCGTGTGCAACAGTGTCGGTAACCACATCCCTTCGGAAGATGGAATACCCCTGTATGTCAGATCGTGAATCTGGTCGGAGTTCGTCTCTTGCAGGCACATAGCGATAGGGCAGTGCTAATTTACAACTACCTGTATTTCCTGGGTACTGTTTCTAAAACCTCTGCAATTCCATTGTAGAAAAGCTTGCAAAGGAGCTTGTTAGAAATGGGTTGAAAGATATACGATGAGAGCGTCGCTTTGAGGCGATGAATCCCTAAATGAGATGAAACTATACTTGGCTAGAAAGAAGAAACTAAGAGTGGTAATGAAGAAGAAAAAAACTTAGCGTTTTAAAGCTCTGAGTCCGTCGTCAGTCCGAAAGATGGCGACGTTGTCAACCCCGAGGGGGTATCCCTATTCAGTCACAGGGACTGGGTTCTGGGGCGGGAGCGCGGCGACTCCTCGCCCGGTGGAGGGCTTGTTAGTGGGTACCCTCTTTTCTGGGGCCAAGCCGGGGCGGAGGCGGCGGAGGGCCCATCTCACTTGCTGACTGCGCCGGTCCCTCCACTCGCCGTCGCGGCGATGGGGTGGCAGGCCTTGCGGGTGGAGTCTTGTCAACTCCTTGGCGATCTTTCGCCCAGGCCCTCTCCATCTGGGCGAGCCGCGCCCGTTTTGCCTCCCTGGCACGCCTCTCGGCTGCCTGGTAATTTAGGCACTCATCGGAAATTTGGATTTGTCGGTGGGACGGCGAGGGAGGTGCGGAAGTAGAGGTTGAGGGCGGGGGCGAGGGTTGGCTCACGGGGATGGGGCAGGATTCAGGAAGAGAAGAAGTGGATGTGAGGGATTTCAAGGTGGTAGGAGGGGTGTGTGGGGGAGGAAAGAGGAGGTTGGTACTGGTTATTGCACTCTTCCAATAATTTTCAGAAACCTACACTTATGCTCTGAAGAGATGGCGACCCTCCAGAACAAGCTCCCCTCCCATACCGACCCGTTACAATTCCTGGATCCACACATGTTTTCATAGGGAGCAGATCACTTCCGGCTTCAGTGCTGCGTAACATGTGACTTCGATTGCTTACCTATACAACCGCCTTCTGTTGACCGAGGGAGGCTAATTTCCCCAAAAACCCCATCCCCAACCAAGCCAGGAGATTACCGTTCAACTCAGATGTTGAAGCTGAACTGCAACAGCATGCATGATGTAAAATCAGAATTCCCAAACACGAACATGTCAAATTATTACGAGTGAAACAAAAATAGACATTAATATGACGCAGCCAAGCTAGGCTACCAGTCCGTGGAGTCTAGTACATCCAGAAGTTGATATACACATTTGACTTTAAAAAAAATTCAGCACTGCGCAGTACGACAACGCCATCCCGCAATGAGTGTCAGTGCAATGCAATTTATTTTTGTCTTTATCAACCGGCGTTCCTTTGCAAGTCATCATTTGTTGCATTCGCCAGTAGAAAAAGGCGTCAGCTGCACAATTTCCTGTTGCCACCGCCTCCTGAGTTATCTTTAGTGCCGGTGCTGGAGCGACAGGCAGCGCTACTAATGAAGGGCGCATGTCCACTACAGCTAGAGAGTGAATAATGCTCTTGACAGCACACTATCGCTTGAACATAAGTGCCATTCAGTATATTCGCAACATATGAGCACCAAGCTCATCTCATGGTGTTCCTTCAGCAAGATGAATAACCAGCTATCTCGAACGCTTAATTAACGTTAAAGTTACTGACTTGTGGTCAATAAAATTTCTTCGCTTTTCACCTGCTGAGTGAGAAAAACAATAATTTAGGGACAATTTGTCACACCGGAACTGTTAAAAAGCATGTAATGAAAATTATGGATTCAAATATCTGTCAAAGGTTAATGACATCAGGTCAGGTCAAGCACCATCTATGTTCTGCACAATGCCATCTTATACAAAATGGTGTTCTTCATCGTGAAGCCATATTTGATTCGATCTCGAAGTCACCACGTCATGCAACATCTCAGAGCTTTGGATGGCCAACCAATGCTCTGAGATGATCTGACCTCCGTGTGATCTGGCCTTATTTGGCCTGATTTTGAACTTTCCTTGGGAACACTTTCCAGATAATGTACATCTAGGCGATTGTTGAAGTGGCCGATTCATCAACTTATGCATCATCCAAGCGTGACCTTAGGCCACGTCACGAGGTCAAAATCTGGACAATTTACGAAGGTGTTTCAACATAATACGAGTTCTTCTTAGAATAAAAATTATTTGCGCTTCAAAGTTATATATCGTGGATATTAAAGCAGGAACTTTCTTTACGTGACCATACCGTGCGACTTAATCGGACGCTAGGATTTCCCGTTGTTAAGCAGCTGAACACATTTCGCTTGAATGGTCCTGCTGAATGGACACTGAGTATATATATATATATATATATATATATATATATATATATATATATATATATATATTTATGATGACTATTATGATCTTTAATACCTCAGCATGGACAAGAATGGAGAAATATGATGTGGTATGATCTCTAGGCTATCTTCGGCTTCTAAGTAACATTTCCACTGTGTCTCAAACATGCATATTTGTCTCTCCGGTAGCTTACTTGATTAGAGCGCTGGCCCGGATTGGCCTCCCCTTGTCCTGGCAAGACGAGGTTCGAGTCGTTTCACGTGCTTATATTTAGCCCCCGACTGAGGGCGTCAGTTGGCAGCTGGCCCGATAAGGCCGGCGCGAACTACAGGGGCAGCCATGTCAGTGCATTGACGGCACGTTAAGCTCTCGGTAAAAATTCTGCCGTTGAACTACAATTCATGGATCGGGTGGTGGGGTCAGGGCTCACGCAACAAGCTCCGATTCTCAGTAAAACCGTGGTCCATAAAGCTACCACAGGAAGAATTCGGACTTAATTACTAAAAAGGAAACAAACTGTGTGGAAGTTGGTTTTCAAGTGAGATTCGGGCCCAACCTGACCAACCTCCTCTTGACTACTTAAATCATGGCAAATATATTCATTTGTCCATGCCAAATTCTTGAGAACATAGTGCATTTATTTCAGCATTTCCAATAATTTAAATCGAAATCCGTATAATCACACAACATGACTTCTGGTGAACTAATTATCGCTCAAAATGAAATTCTTAGGTGCGATTTGGGTTTTCCATGGTTTAGTCTTCATAACGGCATTTTTAATTTTACCCTAGCTTACGAAAATCAAAAGTTAGAAGTGGCTCTCAAGGGACCCCTTGGCCTGGCGGAGGTGAATTTACCGGTGGGCTCGGCGAAGGGTAATGGAGGAGCCTGTTCATGTTATGGGTAGTACCCACATTGCTGCGTTTTTTTCAACACCTTCATATATACTGCCAGAAATGGGGCATGGAAATCACTGAAGAAATCGAGTGCGAGATGTCAGGGAAGGAAAATATCGACCAATAAGCCTTATTAGCTGTGCCCAACACTGGATCTTGGAATCCTGCAAATTGATTTTGCGAATTGATCCTGCAAAGGATCTTGCAAATTGATCCTCCTTTTTGTTTGACCGGTCTCACCGCCTTCCCCCCAGCATGGAAGATGGAGGGGGCCGTAAGAGTTGATTGCAATCCGCCAAGACCCACCCCTGCCCGCAGAGGCTATCAAGCCTACCCAGCAAATAGCAAAGTAGACAAACATTGCTTAGACAGACATTGATTCTATGCTGGAGTAATGACTAGAACGTCTAGAATGTCTAAAAGCAATTCATTACTTCCAGCTATATACGACCATCAGACTAGTGTTTGTAACCTCTTTAGACAATGGGACGCCCTAGCCAGCTCTCGGAGAGCCCTGTCCATTCATTCAGGATTTCCCTGCATTCTGGCAGACCCTCGTAGCACTCAGCGGTTATTTTCACCACTCCCTCCAACACAGCCCTCTCTGGTTTTTAAGGGCCCTTCCTACTCCTTTAGGTCATATTCGTTTTGGCTATCATGGTACCATGGAGGTCCGCTTTGAAGCAAGTCTTCAGTATTCCTCCTAACCATCGCCAGTTCTCAATGACTCTTGGTTCAGCAGGGAGAGGGCCCACACCTATCTCTGAGGTGCCCACCCCAAAACTCAGGTGAATCCCAGATCGAATCTCTCTTGCTCTCAGTGGTCTTATTCATCCGTGATAAGCCATCTCTAACTTGCATAGGTCCTTCCAAATCCTCGACAGCTCTGAATAGCTTTCGGGAGCGTCTAGCACCGAGTTGAGATTCACAGTTTCTAACAAGCATCGCCAGCTCTTGGAGCTCCCCTTGACTCTTAGGGGGTCCTATTTATCCCTTAGAGTTCCTCCCAAACCTCAGGAGTGTTACAGACCAATACTCCCGAGCTCTCAGGGCTAAACATTAGCCCTGAGATTCACTTCCCAGTCCTTGACAGTATTTCTGAATACCAAGGATTTTTTTTTCAGTTCTGGGACTGTTGAATGAGTATTTTTATCAAGCACCGGACACAACTGCACATGTTGGCCATATTCAGTACATGGACCCACGGAGATGTGATACATTTTGGTGCACTTCATGAGAGTACGAAATTGAAACAAGTTCCATTATGGTGAATACCTTTACAACTGCATTTATCAGGATTGAAGAATGTAGTACGATGTAAAGCAACTCCTCTAAATAAACGCCACCTGAGTGTACCAGAATTCTTACAGGGTTTGAGTTATGTAATAGAGAGAATTTGGAGTTGACAAAAGAAAATTATTGGACAATAATATTTAAAGTACAGCTTTCCGTCTTTTCCTAAGAATGGAAGCTCTGCTATGCAATTTCACGCATATTGGGTTGTTTATTAATGAACCATATGGTTGCAATTATTATTCACAATTAACTTACCGAAACACTGACAGGTTAAGAAAGCTCTGACTATTCATTGGGAAGGATAATGCTGTCGACTGAACACAAAGTAGAGCAAGTTACTTTGCTGCCCCTACCTGTCACCCAGGGCTACGTGTGGCCTTGTCGAATCTTGTCTATCAAACATGTGAACAAAATACTTAGCTCATTTAATTATTTAAGGATGTGATATTTTATGCAGCCCAAAACTATCTCATGAGTCTAATAGAAAAAAATGAATGCGATTATGAATTAAACAACTAGGAACGACATGGGCTCATTTCACGTAATCTTTTTGTCAATGGTACCATTTGCTTCACTGGGATGCATCGACAACAACTGCAATTACATATTACATATTGAAGCTTTGGCTTACCACCGACTGACTATCTGTACAGATATTAACTTGGGATGGATACCAGAGCAGATTGGATGGAACTTTGACAGGATAAATGAACTCTAATCGGATGTACATTGGCACTCCCATGTTCTTCCAGGGAAATACAGCTGCCCTAGTATGCAATCTTCATGTAGATTCAGACCGACAGCATGCTTCTCGGAAATGTTCACATGGGTAGGATTGCGTCCCTATTTTTGTCGGCTCCTTAATATGCGTGACTGACTTTGCCCTGCAATCTCTGTGCAGGCTCCCTGTCTCTGTCTCTGTCTCTCTGTCTCTCTGTCTCTCTCTCTCTCTGTCTCTCTGTCTCTCTGTCTCTCTGTCTCTCTGTCTCCCTGTCTCCTTGTCTCCCTGTCTCCCTGTCTCTCTGTCTCTCTGTCTCTCTGTCTCTCTGTCTCTCTGTCTTTCTGTCTTTCTGTCTTTCTGTCTCTCTGTCTCTGTCTCTGTCTCTGTCTCTGTCTCTGTCTCTGTCTCTGTCTCTGTCTCTGTCTCTGCCTCTTTCTCTGTCTCTGTCTCTGTCTCCGTCCCTGTCTCTGTCTCTGTCTCTCCTTCTGTCTTTGTCTCTCTTTCTCTCTCTGTCTCTGTCTATATCTCTGTCTTTGCATCTGCCTCTGTCGCCATATGCGTATCTCTCTTCCTTTCTCTCTCTCATCCTCTATCTCTCACTCTCTCTCTCTCTACCTCTTTCTCTTATGCTCTACCTCTGTGTCTCCTTTTCTCTTCTCCCTCTCTCTATCTTCCACTTTCTCTCATGCTCCCATTGTCCCCTCTTTCTCTCTCTCCCCTCTCCCTATATCTCTCTCCCTTTCTCTTTCTCTCTATCCCCTCTCTCTATATCTCCTTCTCTCTATATCTCCCTCTCTCTATATCTCCCTCTCTATCTCCATATCTCCCTCTCTCTATATCTCCCTCTCTATCTCCATATCTCTCTCTATCTCTATCTCTCTCCATCCCTCCCCCTCCATATCTCCGTCTCTCTCTCTGTCTCTCTATCTCTCTCTATCTCTCTCTCCCTCTCTCTCTCTCTTTCTCTTTATCTCTCTGCCCCGTCGCGCAGTGCCGGTCGATACCGATTGGTTTGGGGCAAAGACTGCGGGCGCTGCGCTCTGCCGATCAGCAGAAGACGGGCTTAGCAGGTGACGGAAATCGCCCCGTATGGCAGCCAGCTGCGTCAAATCCAGCCGGCAGCCGCAGCATCGTGCATCTGCGCGGCAACTGCAGACAGACCGGCTGGTTATCGCTGGCCCAACTGCCGCCGCACAACTGTTGCCGTAATGTTGTGCTGCTGACTGCTGGCTGCTGGCTGCAGTATTTTACACGATGGGCGTCGGCTGGCCGATTGGGTTGAAGATGTGATCTGAAGGAAACTCGGCCTAAGAACGGGACCCATTTTACGCAAGCAGTCAGTCCGACGCAGCTTCCGGGCAGGCCAGACGACTACGCAGTACTAGGTGGCTCTGGCAGTACTACGGCTCAGTGCTAGATGCTGGTGTGTGCAGTGCAATGCTGCGGTAATGCAATGCTGCGGTAATGCAATGCTGCATGCTGAGGAGCAGTGGTATCACGTGATCCGCATTGGCAGTCAGTGATGAGCTCCGTGCATCGCATATATGCGATGAAATACCACGGAGAGCAATGAGATACCATGTCCCCTTGTACGAAAATATTACAAACGCTAAGCCTTTGTTTCCATAACAAAACGAACAAGAAACAATCAAGAAGATGTGGTGAATTTGTATCCAAATACCTCTTCCCGTTGGCGATTTAGAACTGCCAAATTGTGCACTGAGCCGTAGTGTGACTGCTGGCAGAGTGCGGCTGAGATGGGTAGCGCTCATCAATGATTCACCGAGCGACATTGGATGGAGTGACCAGGGTGCTTGGCAGGCGTGGCAATGTGGAGCAGTGGCCAATTGTCGCTACTTGATAGACAGCGATGTACAGTGATACAGTGGGATATCACAACCACGGGATAGCCGATGCAATGAGGTAACATGGTGGGCAGTTCTGCGAAATGATAGGCAGTGATATAGGGTGATACATTGGACTATTGGCCGGAACGATATAAGTAGTGATGTGAGGTGATGGATACACAGCACCAACGGTTCGGTGTAAAAGCAATGCGCTGCCACTCTGGTGATCGACTTTGCGACAGCGTCGCGGCAGTGCTCGACTGATCGCTGGTGCGTTGCCTGCCGCCGTTTGGACTGCTTCTTCTGCTGGCAACCGACGGACGGCAGGCTCCACCACCGAGGCAGGCCCAACGGCGCGACGAAGGGCCCAACTGGGCTGCTCGTGTCTTCAGATCGCCGTGCCATCACAGCTCGGGCGGAGACTCGACGTGGAATGTGTCACGCCTGGCGCTGTGCGGCGACATCGCGACGGATCCGGGTCTCGGTGGGCGAGGTCACCCCCGTGGGAACCGCAGCGTCGTGGTGTGGAAGGACGGCGCCGGCCGGTGACTAACTGTGAAGCAATAGGAGCGACGTCGGTGACATCAGAAGAAAGGCAGTGATGGCATGGCTTTCGGTTTTGACCTCTGGGGGCGTGGTAGTGGCAGCGGTGATATGGAGGAGGAGGAGGAGAGGAGGGAGGGGGGGGGTCGGAAGTGGTCTGTCGGAACAATCTGTCGGAGCGTAAACTAATCAAGTTGAGCGAAAAGTTTGTGAATCTCTAAATAAAGCCAACTCATCCTAATAAATACTCTCTCGGTAGACCTAGAGAAGTGCAAATTAATTCAGACTCGTGTAAGGTGATAAGACGTGGTACACTTTCCACCATATGAAGAGAAAGGTTAAGCGGAATCATCTTAAGCGGAAGGTGAGGATGCATTATACATTTCCAATCATCTGAAGCGAACGGTAATAATGCATTGTACATTTTCAACCATCTGAAGCTAAAGCTCTTTCAACCATCTGAAGGTGGGAATGCATTGTACATTTTCAATCGCCTGAAGCTAAAGGTGAGAATGCATGGTAAATTTTCAATCGTCTGAAGCTACTGGTATCTGAGCGCTATGATTCTGCTCCAGGCGAGTTGGCAGCTCTCTCAGCCAGACGGCCGCATCCGCCAGCGAAGATGGCGTGATGGCATGATAGTGGCAAGAGGCATGTTAGTGGCAAGAGGCATGATGGTGACAAGAAGCATGGTGGTGACAAGAGGCATGATAGTGACAAGGGGCAAGATGGTGGCAAGAGACATGGTAGTGGCAAGAGACATGATGGTGGCAAGAGGTACGATGGTGGTAAGAGTGATGGTAGTGGCAAGAGGCATGCTGGTGGTAGCAGGTACGAAAGTGGCAAGAGTGATGGTGACAGGAGTGTGACGGTGGCAAGAGGCATGATGGTGGCACGAGGCGTGGTGGTGAGAAGAGTGTAAGTGTGGCAAGAGTGTGATGGTGGCAAGAACATGGCGATGGCAAGAGGCGTAATGGTGGCAAGAATATGTATGATGATGGCAAGAGTATGATGGTGGCAAGAGGCGGTGGTTGTGGCAAGAAGCATGATGGTGGCATAATATATGATGGTGGAAAGAGTTGAGGTGGCAAAAAGCGTGCTATTACCAAGAGCGTGATGGCCAAAGTATGATGGTCAGAAGAGGTATGGTGGTGACCAGGTGTTCCTTCACTGGATGCATGCAATTTCAGTTTTCTACTTGCAATTTTATCAGGGTTCGGTCGAACAGCGCTCAGCAACTCCACTTGGCTACTTGAGCTTCAGCCAGTGAATATCCCTTAAAAATTGAGTTGATGCCTGTTGGATAGATCGTGTTGGGATAGGTATTTGATTGAGCAACGATGGGGTACGTTCGGCAATTCATAAGTCATGTGAAATAAATTTTGCACTTAATTGGAAAAAGATATATTAATTATTGTTCAACTTTTACGAATTTACATTCCGGCGCACTTACGTTCCATTATAGTTTGTGTTGACTGCTGTGAAATGGGGAGTCCGGAATACTTCTTTTGGTTGATACCTCATAAATGTACCTAATTATTCGTTGGTAATTCGTATTTACCAAATGCTTCGTTGGCCTGATTGTCATGGAGCGCGAGGAACCAAACATGCTTGTATATTACATATACATGCACATCGATGACCTCTTCTATTTCCTTGCTACCAGCTCTTTCGGGCAATATTAAGTAACCATTACCGGAGCGTGGCGGCATCACAAGATGGCCGCCGCCGCGTCGGAAATCTATTTGGAAGCCCATCTGTCCGAGCCGCTGCGGAATGGTGCCGCCTTCCCTGGTGGCGCTTCCATCCGACTCTGCCGCGCTTCGCCATCTGCAGGTGGGCTTCCACGGCTTCTGATCAGTCGGCAGACCGGTGACGCTCCCCCGCTCACATTCGGTCACCTGTCGACGCCGGCGTCTCAGGGACCAGGCCTGCAGACATATCTGACCACGCAGAACTGAAACACCACCGGCGGTGTTTCGGAACAGCCACTCGTCCGTCTGTCTTCTGCGGTCGTGTGGGTACGAACATCTGGCTGCAAAGTTGGCAGCGCTGGCGTGGGAGCCCATTATCCGTACAGCCAACATTGCAGATGGTGCTCACTTTACACTGAAGGGGTAGTTTGCACGAAATGATACACTGCAACGGTAGCTTGGATTGCAGAGATCAATACTTGCCCAAGAGTGTGTTGCTTATTGGCAGGCATGCACCTATCTCTCAATGACACTGATTGAAATAAATGAAATGCTAACCTTCGCCGAGCCCGGATGGCTCTCGGAAGTCCCTACCTCTCAGGTTTGTCCGTGGTAGCAAATCAATGATTACACGCAGAAACGCAACATTTCCCTTACATTCTTATGCATCGTTGCTGCGCATCTCGTGCAAATTTTAGGTCAAGGTTACCAAAGGTCATTGACGCGGGACGCGCCAAAGACGTTATTGTTTCGGAGTATTCAAAGTGCCGCCACTCGGAGTAGTTGGATCATTTCAATACCAAGCTCAAATCACTTTATTCTCTCATCAAAACGAATAAATCTGCTATCTCAACTGTTCAGTTAAGATGAACGTTACTCAGGTCGCTACCCAGTTCAAGTCAGGTAAATTTTCGTGTTTTGTGCAGAAATGCGTGGTGAAGGTGGACTTGGGAGTCATTCTAATGCAGAACAAACTACATAGGCATGTAATCATTTTGGCTCAAGCTATCTAAACAGTTACTGTCATAAGGTAAGGTAAAACATATGTTCTTTATGTAAATGTGTATCTGCCATTCAACAAAATAAGTGAGTCTTGCGCTGCATGCTGGTACGGGCGCTACATATATTTTGTTTTAGGCGGGACACGACCAAGCTAAGACCGCATGGGAGGTTGGGGGGGGGGGGGGGAATCCAACGTGGTGTCCCTTCAGTTTCTACCCTAACCACCAAACTAAAGACTGCCACCACTATTCCACAACCACCACCACACCCCCACTGAAGACGGTCCTGTTTCGGAAGCGTCCGGACCTGACCTGTAATATTTACATAATTCCCACCGCTATTTGTACGCAGATGTTTTCGAGAGAAGGAGGGGGATTTTATCCGAACGAACTGCAAAGAAACAAAAACGGCCGGTGGGATTTCTGAAAGAGTTCACCTTCCCTCTCATCTCGTTGCTGGGAAATGCCAATTGGTTCCGTTGCCGGGTCCTGTCGTGACCAGGGGATCTAGACATTACTGAAAATGGATGCTCAATGTTTCGGGACAGAGCCAACGATTCCAATAGGAAGAGCAGTCCATTTTATCAGGGCCCATTCTACCCCCAGTGGCGCTCCAGGGGCTGGAGGATGGGCTTTGGTGCTATATTGAGGGAATAGGAGCTACGCTCAGACAAATCAACTACACTCACACTCGGCTACAGCTACTGTAGGGAGGAGGGGGGAAGTCCGGGTCATGCCGGGCTGGGCGGTGTCGGGGCGGGTCTCCGGCCGGCTGCCCGGTGTGCCGTCTGGTCGGGAGCGACTCCCGTGTGGCCCGAGGCTCGGTCGCTGACCTGGCCAGATGGTGAGTCGCTGTGCGGGCGGCTGCGGCTGTCTTGGCGGTGGGTCGGCCAGATGTTTGCTGTCGCCCTCTGGCCCACCTGCTCAGCCACTACGACTTCGTCTCCGCACCTGCTGCGGCACGTCCCCACCACTGCACGAGTTTTTATCGGCGAGGCCAGGCTCCTTTCCACACCATATACACCCGCGAGAGCGCCCGGGTGGTCATATAGCGAGGAGAGGTTGTCGGCTTTGGGTGCCATGTGACACTCATGGATGGAGATGACACATTGGCACACAGCGTGGGTACTGCCACCGCCGCTGGCGCTCGTCCATTTACGGGACCCACCCGTGTACCACCAGATAACACAACACATCCAGCACCCATCCATCTCCCTCCCACCCAACGTTCTTGGTGCAGCCAGATGCAAGCTGGACCTGATTAATTTCCTGGTAACAGCTTCAACAGTGATGCTTTCTGACCGCTGAACATTTACGCTAAGTTTCCACGAATCTCCGCTGGTCCGTAAATTGCCCCATTTTCATTCACACGTTTCTTTCACGACCATTGTTCGCTCCGGTGATTCCCAAACGTTCATTCGATCCATACTATGGCCAGGTGGCGCACACTTCCCTCCCTCAAACGATACGTAAACATTTATTGGATCATTCTTCCAGATGTGAACATAGGCTCAATTGATCCTTATTACATTTCAATTATCGGTTCCAGGGTTCTACCTGGGAATGGCTGCTGCGACTCTACTGATTACATGATTTCTTGTCCTTCTGTGCGGCCGAACTAGACTCAGATATCAATGGCCAACTTACCTAACCTTACTCAATCGACGCCATGCCTGACCTTACACGTTGAAACATGCGACCGGGAGCGGCATTGATGGGTGGTCCAGGCCCCTGCCTGGCCACATGCCCTCTCCCAACCGTCCTGCCACCCTATCCTGCCCTATTCAGTTGCCGGGTGTTGTGGAACGTCAAGTCCCCTCCCAGCCAACGCTATAATCGCACGGCCCTGGCTCATGAGATCCACGGAGGGGGAGGGTGTTTCTTCCCTCATGGGCAGTGGCTGACTTTTACCTAAGCCTGGCGTGCCAGACGTCCCTCGGAACACCCGATGCCACGGTGCCTACCGGTGTCGCCATACCACGGAACTTATTCGTCCTGCTGCCTGAACGCCCTTCAGCAACCTACATCATTGAGCCGACGGAAATTTCCAGCCCAGAGATACTCGAGTTTCCGAGATGCCCAGTTGGCATTTGCCACTTAGGAAAACTGCCCAGGAATAACATTGCGCCCTTTCGTCGTGCTACCCCCCCCCCCTCCTAGGAAAGGAAGGTCAAAGGCCCCTCTCGGTCGGCGCCCGAAGACATATTGCCCATAGGACAGCAAGCAGGCTGTCTCTCTCGCTAGATATGCTTCCACCTTCATGCGGATGCCCTCGAGCTCTTCCCGCGGCCGTCTCTCATCCGCCGTAAATGCACCCGGGTGAAAAGAGCCTGACTAGATGATCGAAGTCGAGTGTTCGGCCGAGACTGAGATCAAGATCGTGAGAAAGATAAACATATGCCTAGACAGATATCGAGATCGGGTTCGAGACCGCGGGCACAAGACCGGGGCCGAGGTCGAAATCGAGACGGTGACACAGTGACTGCTAGATATTTAGACTGTGATAGAGGTAGAGGGAGTGACAGAGATACTGACCGATTCTGAGATCGAGATCACAATGGTCACGTAGACAGACGGGCAATTGGGCCGAAATCATGAGGCAGGGACTGAGACTGCATGAAGTTTAGGCCACTACCCGTGTTTTCACGTTGATGTTGTCAGATATGTGCTCGCAAGCGTTATCATATTGCATTTGCATGGCCTAATAGTAAGTACCAAATCAGAAAGCGAATCTGATAAATATCAGCGTGGCTCAGGTCAGAGAGTCGAAATCACGACCATACATTTACTTTGAGTTCCTAATGGACTTCAACTCTGTTATTGGCCACGGGCATTCACATTGCCATTCACTCCTATACTAATATAGAATACAATGGAAGACATTATATAATCCTGCCTCTGGGACGAACACTATCTATATTTACATATCTACGTACGTACTATGGGTACTGGCACGCAAATGCAGACACACACAAACACACATATATAAATATATATACATACATATATATTCAAACTTACATATATATATATATATATATATATATATATATATATATATATATATATATATATATATATATATATATGCAGATATATATTTATGCAGATATATACATATATACATATATACACGTAAATGCACACACACACACACACACACACACACAACACACACACACACACACACACACACACACACACACACACACACATACGCACACACAAATAGCCCCATCTCGCTGGAAGTTGCTGGATCCGGTGTGGTTGGTTGAGCTGGGCCTGCGGGTGGATGGGGTGGATGTCCAGCAACACCCACACGGCGATGACGGGTGGCGGGTGGCGTCGACTCGGTTTTTCCTTTCCTCCATCCCACAATGCCGTCGTCGTTCCCCGCCGTTGGATATCCACGAGCGTGCCGGTGCAGCGTCCACCGCCGCGCGTCCGAGAGCACGCTGCCTTCACCGTGGCGCGTCCGAGAGCACGCTGCCTTCACCGTGGCGCGTCCGAGAGCACGCTGCCTTCACCGTGGCGCGTCTGAGAGCACGCTGCCTTCACCGTGGCGCGTCCGAGAGCACGCTGCCTTCACCGTGGCGCGTCCGAGAGCACGCTGCCTTCACCGTGGCGCGTCCGAGAGCACGCTGCCTTCACCGTGGCGCGTCCGAGAGCACGCTGCCTTCACCGTGGCGCGTCCGAGAGCACGCTGCCTTCACCGTGGCGCGTCCGAGAGCACGCTGCCTTCACCGTGGCGCGTCGAGAGCACGCTGCCTTCACCGTGGCGCGTCTGAGAGCACGCTGCCTTCACCGTGGCGCGTCCGGGAGCACGCTGCCTTCACCGTGGCGCGTCCGAGAGCACGCTGCCTTCACCTGGCGCGCCAGGCACGCTGCCTTCACCGTGGCGCGTCTGAGAGCACGCTGCCTTCACCGTGGCGCTGTGAGCACGCTGCCTTCACCGTGGCGCGTTGAGAGCACGCTGCCTTCACCGTGGCGCGTCCGAGAGCACGCTGCCTTCACCGTGGCGCGTCCGAGAGCACGCTGCCTTCACCGTGGCGCGTCTGAGAGCACGCTGCCTTCACCGTGGCGCGTCTGAGAGCACGCTGCCTTCACCGTGGCGCGTCTGAGAGCACGCTGCCTTCACCGTGGCGCGTCTGAGAGCACGCTGCCTTCACCGTGGCGCGTCTGAGAGCACGCTGCCTTCACCGTGGCGCGTCCGAGAGCACGCTGCCTTCACCGTGGCGCGTCCGAGAGCACGCTGCCTTCACCGTGGCGCGTCCGAGGGCCCCCCTCGTCCCCCATCGCGGCTGGCTTATGCTATTACCATATCTTTCTTCTATCTTTTCGCGCGGGTGGTCGATCATTTTCTGGAGATCCAACCACTGGTTCCGTTCTCGCCGCGGCCCGGTCAGCTCTCCTCCCGTCGCCGTGTGTGTGTGTGTGTGTGTGTGTGTGTCGTAGATGCTTCAATTTTCTACATTTTGCTTTGTCGAGCAGCGTGGCCGGGTGTTAACGATGGGGCAGCTCTGTTCACTTTTGTGTCCGAGACACGCCTGTCGCCTCTCGATGGGTTGTTGTGACGATTTTGAGCCTTGAAAGACCATCTACCATCTCGTGGCCCGTTCCTTGTCCTGTTTGCATCAGCCACAGCTGCGATCTTGACACGCTGGGGGGGGCGCCCGGCCATGTGGCGCGGGAGCTGGCTTCTGGTCGACCGTTCAAACATCTTTGGGAAAATGCAAAATTTCTTGCATTTCACTCAGAAAATTCAAGGGCCGCTAAGCTACGTGCATAGAGTGTCTAGCATCGAAAGGGGAAGCTTGTTGTTTATTGCTGTGGGTGGGAAAGGGAAGGCACTCACCCTTCAGTGAGTACTTCCCCCATCAGTGAGTACTTCACCTG
This sequence comes from Imbricaverruca yamaguchii, assembly GCA_034440575.1. Lineage (NCBI taxonomy): Eukaryota > Metazoa > Arthropoda > Thecostraca > Neoverrucidae > Imbricaverruca > Imbricaverruca yamaguchii. The sequence continues at coordinate 6,267,117 of JAOTOL010001663.1, forward strand.
CTAGTGAGTACTTCACCTATGAGTGAGCGCCCTTGTATCGTGTTCGTGACATTACGACGCACAAAGCAGCTGAGGCGATATCTCGCCGCCTGCATCTCGCCCTGGGAGGGGAGAGGGCACCGCGGTTAATCGATGTTAGTCGATACCTCTATTAGGTGTAGTGAGTATAGACGTACTCACCTATAGCAAATTCAGCAATTCAGGGAGTGCTAAGCTAATTGAACACACTGCCTCCAGCATCTACATGGAGAGTTTTATTGCTGTCAGGCAGGGAGGGGAGGGAGTGTTTAGGGAGAGACCAAGACACCCGAAAGGAACACCTTAAACTTGATCAGCGGAGGGGGAAGTTACCTTTCCCAAGTCTTGTCCGCAGCCAACCAATGTTCGGTGTTTGATAGGAGCCTTAGAAGCAAGAGAAGGAGCAGTTCGTATCAGATTATCTTCGTTGGTTGACCATGCGCACGCTTCAGCTGCCACTTCGGTATCATTTTAAGTTATGGAAAAATCTGCCAATGCGAGCATAGTTTCCACTATACGTCCGCCGAATCATACCGGAACAGCAACACTACCGAACGAAGAACAAAGTCGCGCAGAAATAGCAGATAGTTAATGTTTTTGAAACAAAAAGCTCGCTTAAATAGTACGCAGTGTTGATCGATTGTCACCCCGGCAGCTCAGTTGATTAGACCCCTGGCCTGCACTGGTATCCCCTGTACTGGCAACACAGGGTTCGAGTCGCTCCACGCGCTCGCATTTAACCCCCGGCTGGGAGGGTCAGTGTGCAGCTGGCCCGATAAGGCCGGAGACGAGCTGCCGGGCGGCCGTGTCGGTGCATTGACGGCACGCTAAACTTTCGGTAAAAATTCTGCCCTTGAACTGGAATTCATGGATCGGATGGTGGGGCCATGGTTCACGCAACAAGCTTTGCTCAACAATTGGACCCTGGTTCAAAAAGCTACCCCAGTAAGAACACGGATTAACTGTATTAAAAAGGTGGAAGACATTTTTCTTGTTCTACTCCATTTAAAGTAGAACAAGTGACCTCAAATTAGCTACCGAAACCTCGCAAGTAGTAAGAAAAAAGTGCACACGTGGTGGTGTTGACCTTTCTGCCGACGTCAGCGGGTCTCGTCCGTGCTGCTGCTGGGGAGTGGGGCGGGGCGGGGGAGTTGGTTGATCCGCCGCATTAGCAGTCGAGGGCGGTCGGCAGCGGGATTACGGCCGGGTGGGCTGGAAGCCCCGCAGTCTGACTGGAGGGCCAACTGTGCCGGGCGGGCTGGAAGCCCCGCAGTCTGACTGGAGGGCCAACTGTGCCGGGCGGGCTGGAAGCCCCGCAGTCCGACTGGAGGGCCAACTGTGCCGGGCGGGCTGGAAGCCCCGCAGTCCGACTGGAGGGCCAACTGTGCCGGGCGGGCTGGAAGCCCCGCAGTCCGACTGGAGGGCCAACTGTGCCGGGCGGGCTGGAAGCCCCGCAGTCTGACTGGAGGGCCAACTGTGCCGGGCGGGCTGGAAGCCCCGCAGTCCGACTGGAGGGCCAACTGTGCCGGGCGGGCTGGAAGCCCCGCAGTCCGACTGGAGGGCCAACTGTGCCGGGCGGGCTGGAAGCCCCGCAGTCCGACTGGAGGGCCAACTGTGCCGGGTGGGCTGGCAGCCCCGCAGTCCGACTGGAGGGCCAACTGTGCCGGGCGGGCTGGAAGCCCCGCAGTCCGACTGGAGGGCCAACTGTGCCGGGTGGGCTGGAAGCCCCGCAGTCCGACTGGAGGGCCAACTGTGCCGGGCGGGCTGGAAGCCCCGCAGTCCGACTGGAGGGCCAACTGTGCCGGGCGGGCTGGAAGCCCCGCAGTCCGACTGGAGGGCTAACTGTGCCGGGCGGGCTGGAAGCCCCGCAGTCCGACTGGAGGGCCAACTGTGCCGGGCGGGCTGGAAGCCCCGCAGTCCGACTGGAGGGCCAACTGTTACGGGCGGGCTGGAAGCCCCGCAGTCCGACTGGAGGGCCAACTGTGCCGGGCGGGCTGGAAGCCCCGCAGTCTGACTGGAGGGCCAACTGTGCCGGGCGGGCTGGAAGCCCCGCAGTCTGACTGGAGGGCTAACTGTGCCGGGCGGGCTGGAAGCCCCGCAGTCCGACTGGAGGGCCAACTGTTACGGGCGGGCTGGAAGCCCCGCAGTCCGACTGGAGGGCCAACTGTGCCGGGTGGGCTGGAAGCCCCGCAGTCCGACTGGAGGGCCAACTGTGCCGGGCGGGCTGGAAGCCCCGCAGTCCGACTGGAGGGCCAACTGTGCCGGGCGGGCTGGAAGCCCCGCAGTCTGACTGAAGGGCCAACTGTGCCGGGCGGGCTGGAAGCCCCGCAGTCCGACTGGAGGGCCAACTGTGCCGGGCGGGCTGGAAGCCCCGCAGTCCGACTGGAGGGCCAACTGTGCCGCTGCCCAGGACAGGAAGCCACCGGCCCAGACTCAGCCGGCTTGATAATGTGCCAAGAACTATCGCGAGGTCAACATAGTGCTCTCCGCTGAGCGATATATAGGCAGCAGTAATCGGCGTAGCCGTCAGTGATTCCAGATTGCAGCGTGTGGACTCATCCCGGTTAGATTCGGATGCGCTTGTATTTTAGATCCACCTCTCCTGAACACATCGTCAGTCGAGCAGGCTTGGAAATAGCGACACGAAGTGCCGACCTTTGATCATGTACTTGGCTTCGAGGCTGGTGGTACGGAAAATAAGTTTATGATTGTTCGGCACCTTTCTTGTGCACAGAGAGGAAATGGCGCGTCTGTAAGCTAAAATAAAACAGCAGCAAATTATGCCAATCAGTAACTCTTTTTATGGCGAAAGTGCTGTTTGAGACATGTGACTAGGAAATTGCACGAACGTAGGGGGCAAGGGATGAAAGCGATTGCTCCAGGAAAATTATGTTTGGTCAAGGGCCATTTCGGCGGTTTTGTTTGACGAATAGGAGGATCCGACTTAGAGGGCGCCACTGGGAATTTGTCTGGAGGTTAGTTAGTTATTAAGGCTTTTGGGCGCATCGACTACATTGGTCATGCAGCGCCCATATTTGTCTGGAGGTAGTGGTGGCAGTGCTACATTTGACCAATATTGAGGGACGCTTCCTCTCATCCAAACGCCTGCACCGGCAATGCTGCAGACTGTCGGATGTCTAGTCTCTGACAGCTGATCACCACCGAACCACTGATGATTGACTGAGGCTGTCAGACGTTCGCAGAGTATCGACTCGTGAGGAGCAGGTGCAGATGCAGGAGTGGTGTCGAGAGCACATTCACCTTTCATGGAAAGCTGGCGCCCCTCTGACAGGGAGAAAGCATCCCTCCGGTGGGGTTTAAGTTCACTCCACTTGCACCCAATCACATCCACCTGATTTTCAGCCGAATGCTCGCCTCCAGAGGAAATTGCATCCTGAGAGGAGCAATAGTATCTACGCTGTGCCCTCCAGGGACTTTCGCAGTGGCCCCTCCGAGGACGTGGCGTCGCTCCAAGCGATTGCCCCACGACATTCCTGGATCCGCCCCTGGCAAGGAGCTGTCGGTGCCCGCTAGTATGCATGAGAGTCCGGCACAGCATCGCGGAAATCGCACCTCTTTCGCCACGAGCGCAAATGGAAATCACATTGACACCGACGGACTTCCTGCGCTTGTGTCACAATAACTGTCTTCGTCTTTGTCTAGGCATTGGACATGCTGCTATCAAATCTCTGAGTAAATGGATGCTCCTTTTTAGGTACCTACTAATGCGCCATGCCACTAGAATATTGATTCTAGTGCAATCTCTCCCGAAACAACGCGTTCACAGCGCGAGAAATTACGAGTGAAATCTTCGTCCAACGCACATCTGCCCAAAAACGCTGTCAAGCTTAATACACTAATTAAAGCCGATATTCAGATTAAAATGTTCATCCGGATGTCACCATGTCGACGTACGCCTGGTCACACACACATACACATATACACACCCACACATGCACACATACACATACACACACATACACATACACACACACGCACATACACACACATACACACACACATGCACATGCACCCATACACATACACACATACACATACACACACATACACATATACACACACAGAGACGCACCGCTCTTTGCCTTTGTCTCCCTCTCTCTCTCTCTCTCTCTCTCTCTCTCTCTCTCTCTCTCTCTCTCTCTCTGTTTCTTTCTGTCTGTATGTCTCTCTCTCTCTCTCTCTCTCTACTCCCACTCTCACCACCACTCTCACTCTCTCCCTTTCTTTCTCTTGCTCCAACTTGCTTTGGCTCTCATTTGCGCAGATTGTGGCGGATTCTACTTTTTGTTTAAGGAATTAAGTGCAGCTCTTCATCTCCCGCTCTGTCGCTACCACTACACCCAAGCCGAGGCGCTTGCCTGGGTCGTCTCTATTTTGTTCTGCATTCACGCGTCTCTGTATCTCGGCTTCATTGACCGATTAGTCACGGTGGAGGACGCGCGGAAGCGCGAGGCATGCAAGTCTGGCGTAATCGAACGGCGGCCGGCCGGCCAGCCCGCCCGATTACCTATGCAAATGTGCGGCTGGTCAGCGGCGACGGCCGTCTCAGCGGCTGCAGGCGCGGCTGCGGCGCATCCGGCCACATATATGGATTCGCGACGAAATGGCCAGGCCTCGCCAGGCACGCCTCGTGCCGTGGCGGGACACACCTCGCGCCGTGGCGGAACACGCCCCGTGCCGTGGTGGGACACCTCGTGCCGTGGCGGGACACACCTCGTGCCGTGGCGGGACACGCCTTGTGTCGTGGCGGGACACGCCTTGTGCCGTGGCGGGACACGCCTCGTGCCGTGGCGGAACACGCCTCGTGCCGTGGCGGGACACGCCTCGTGCCATGGTGGGACACGCCTCGTGCCGTGGCGGGAGACACCTCGTGCCGTGGCGGGACACGCCTCGTGCCGTGGCGTGCCGTGGCGGGACACACCTCGTGCCGTGGTGGGACACGCCTCGTGCCGTGGCGGGACACGCCTCGTGCCGTGGCGGGACACGCCTCGTGCCGTGGCGGGACACGCCTCGTGCCGTGGCGGGACACGCCTCGTGCCGTGGCGGGACACACCTCGTGCCGTGGCGGGACACGCCTCGTGCCGTGGCGGGACACGCCTCGTGCCGTGGTGGGACACGCCTCGTGTCGTGGCGGGACACGCCTCGTGCCGTGGCGGGACACGCCTCGTGCCGTGGTGGGACACGCCTCGTGCCGTGGCGGGACACGCCTCGTGCCGTGGTGGGACACGCCTAGTGCGACAACAGACACACCTCGTGCCGCAACAGGCGAGGCAGCTGGGAAGCTGATGGCGCTGGTGTGGCCTGGCGGAAAGTCCTGCTCCCGTCGCGCCTTCCGCGCCGTCCCGAGGCCCCCTCCGTGCCGCGGCACCCTCCGTCCCGCACAACAGCCGCGCCGAAATGAGACTTCGGCTCCGGTGTGGAGAAAGGATTGGCTGCCGCGGCAGCAGCGTCAGCGGCCGGCCGGCCGACCGGCCGCCTGCTATCGCGCTGACGGATGGCAGACGTTGGCGCCATTTGTCCCCGTTCGGGCCACCATGCGTCATGATTCGCAGTCGCCAGTCCGCCGCTGGTTGGCGGGGCAGTCGCCAGTCCACCGCTGGTTGGCGGGGCAGTCGCCAGTCCACCGCTGGTTGGCGGGGCAGTCGCCAGTCCACCGCTGGTTGGCGGGGCAGTCGCCAGTCCGCCGCTGGTTGGCAGGAAAGTTGCTAGTCCGCCGTTGATTATCGGGGCAGTCGCCAGTCCACCGCTGGTTGGCGGGGCAGTCGCCAGTCCACCGCTGGTTGGCGGGGCAGTCGCCAGTCCGCCGCTGGTTGGCAGGAAAGTCGCTAGTCCGCCGTTGATTATCGGGGCAGTCGCCAGTCCACCGCTGGTTGGCGGGGCAGTCGCCAGTCCTCCGCTGGTTGGCGGGGCAGTCGCCAGTCCGCCGCTGGTTGGCAGGAAAGTCGCTAGTCCGCCGTTGATTATCGGGGCAATCGCCGGTACACCGCTGGTTGCCACGACAGACTGCCGCGCGCTGTGATCCGGTAACCGGCTTCATTTACTCACTGTTAATGAAGGCGCGCGAGTCTTCAACATCTGCCGTCCAGTTCAGTTTGGCACCTTGCGCTATGCATCAGCCGATGTCATCCAGCGTCGGCCGCCACAACGTCGTCAATCAGACCGCGCTCTCTTGTTCGCTGCTCTTTGGCCGGATGTTCCGGCAGTCAGAGTGAAGATAAATTCCACCATGAGCAATTGCGGACGATACAAATGCGAAACGAAAAGTCCGAGACCAAGATTGTGTAAAACAACATACGTACAACTAAAGTCCTACAAAAAGGAAATTATTTTGAAGTGAGGAAGGACAAATAAACAATCAGTTGTAATTAGTGCATGACCACCGATATATTAACCAGCGCCGTCTCCAATCAGATGCTACTCCCGGTGTTATGTGGCGGGACATGTTACTCCCGGTGTCATGTGACGTGGCATGCTATTATCGGTGTTATGTGACGTGACATATTATTCCCGGTGTTATGTGACATGGCATTCTACTCCCGGTGTTATGTGCCGTGACATATTACTCCCTGCGTTATGTGACGTGGCATGCTATTCCCGGTGTTATGTGACGTGACATATTATTCCCTGCATTATGTGATGTGGTATGCTACTCTCGGTGTCATGTAATGTGACATGATATTCCCGGTGTTATGCGACGAGATCGAAATGAAACACTGAGACGAAATCATGGCATATTGCTGGAGAGCGCAATGAAAAGAACCTGCAGGCAGTGCAGGATCCGGAAAGCTGCTTTTCTACCGGTCTGTGGAATTCCAATTTTTTCCTCTTTCGCAAAAATTCACTAAATTATAACGGGTGGAATTTGGTAGCTTCGTTGCAGGCAATATTGTTCTCATAAAATGTCCCTAGGTTTCGAGCAAATACAATTTTAGTGCAAATGTTTCAGAAAATGCCTTTTGGGGGCCAGACATAGTGCGCGTGCCCACCCTAGATCCGCCAGTGCCTGCAGGAATAAGGAAGGCAGCGACTGAAACGTTCATGTGGTCTGTTCGAAGGTGCTGAAATGCTTTGTCTCTAAAACTTGATCAGCTGTCGTAACTTGAAGAAATTGTGTGATAGTTTACAACCTCCAATAAGAATTACACTTCTTTCACCATGGATAAGAAAAGCAACAGGTAAATCAAAACAACAGTTAAATACAGACAGAAACTGAGAATGCCACAGGTAGTGGGCGTGGTGGACTTCACACGGCAGTTATGAAACTTCTGGTTTCAGTTTAAGAATCTATGATTAGACAGCTTTTTCAAGATGCACTATCTTTGCCATGACACAACCGGGGTGTCTATGGTGTGCCCGTGGGTATTTATTTCAGCAATGCTCTCTCAGAACCCTCGGGAGTTGATAGCCTGCGTGAAATGCTTCACAAGCACCCCTCCCTGCATACCGGCTCATCAGCTGCTGAACGACATACAAAGTTATCTGTTGCAACACAAATATATCATGCAATATTCGTGGATACAGCAAACCATTAAACCATGATTACGTGCAACCAATACCGGGTCCGGAATTTCCATGCAACGCACATGTCACTGCCAGATAGAACATGTCACTGCCACGCTGATCGCATGTCATTGCCAGGCATAGCACATGTCACTGCCAGGCAGGACACATGTCACTGCCATACAGAGCACATGTCACTGCCAGGTAGAGCACATGTCACTGCCATACAGAACACATGTCACTGCCAGGTAGAGCACATGCCACTGTCACGCAGAGCAAATGTCACTCCCAGGCAGAGCAGACAGGATCCCGGTCGGCACAGACCACCCGACCCTCATTGAAGCAGTGTCCCGAGGGACACGTTTGCGATCCCTCAGGACATCTGTCGGAGATCCGGCAATGTTGGATACGGAAGACATGTTTCCCACACCGGGATCCAAGCCGACGGGGCTTCCTTCTCGCACCGGGACAGGCGGGCCGGCCGACCTCTCCGTCCCGGAGGACGGAGAGGACTCCGTCCTATCCGTCCTCTCCCGAGGGCCGACCTCTCCGTCCCGGTGGGACTGTCCGCTGCTGTTGGCACGTGACTGGGATGAGCACTCGTGTCTTTGCAAAGGTGCAGAGGCGCGCCCAGGTCAGATGGTCGATGCGCCGACAAAACAGCAGCGACGTACTGTTCGACGGCCTCCGGTGGCCTACAACGTACTGTTCGACGCCCTCCGGTGACCTACAACGTACTGTTCGACGGCCTCGGGTGACCTACAACGTACTGTTCAACGGCCTCCGGTGACCTACAACGTACTGTTCGACGCCCTCCGGTGACCTACAACGTACTGTTCGACGGCCTCGGGTGACCTACAACGTACTGTTCAACGGCCTCCGGTGACCTACAACGTACTGTTCGACGCCCTCTGGTGACCTACAACGTACTGTTCGACGGCCTCCGATGACCTACAGTGTGCTGTTCGACGGTCTCCAATGACCTAAAACGTTCTGTTGGACGTTCTCCGGGGACCTACAACGTACTGTTCAACGGCCTCGGATGACCTACAGCCTGCCAGACAGTGCATAGATGGGTCGTTCTGTCTCTTGCTTCCTTGTAGCGGGAGTCGGGTGACGTCGCTTTTCAGCCTTCCGTGCGTACGAAGAAAAAAAAACATGTATTTTGCCTGATGGTGGATGCCGAATGGGAGCGATTAACCGATTACGAAAAATATGGTTACATATATGAACATATGTGACATATAGTTTCAGTGAATGCATGGACACTGGATGCTTTCCTGGACAGTCCCGTATCTAGATATGCGCCAGGGTGTGCTAAAAATACATCCCGAATCTGTTAGGAATAAGTTTAAAAGACATCATGAAAACGACAGCCAGTTTCCACCGTTCCATCATAGTGAGATTACGTGATGAATATTTGCTATGCTGTTGACAGCCAACGTAATAATTCACAGTCCATATGCAGTAAGCGCACAGAGAACCCGTGCTTCTTTCCCATGAATTTCAGTGTGATAGCACACATTGCATGGCCTTTACTATGTAATGCATCTACCAGCCCTTCATGAACACGTGAACCTCATGAGCCATGAGGGCTTGCTTTTCAGTATTACAGGGAGGGCTGATTTACATATTTGGTGGGCAACTGGTTCAGTGTACAAAGTGCAACCAAGAATGGCCCTTGTGGCTCATAGTTGCACTGATCTTTTATGTCTTTATGTCTTTATATCTTTACGTGGCGGGAGCAGTGGTGATCTTTTACGGTGAGCGGTTTTCGTGAGCACCGGTGAGAGTGGATGGCCATGCTACAGCATGTCATGAGCGGTGCTGCCGATACCGAATGTCGCCGTCTCATTAGCGCAGAAAACAGATAATGATCTCACAATGCATCCGGTTGAGAGATTCATGTGCAAGCACCGATACACCAGGGGCCCATTATTTCCACGTAGCTCCACTGGCCGTCCCCTTGAAATGTCAGACCTCTGGCTCAGGAGACCTTCTGCTAAGGAGACCTTCTGCTAAGGAGACCTTCTGCTAAGGAGACCTCCGGCTCAGGAGAACTCCGGCTCAGGAGACCTCCGGCTCAGGAGACCTCCGGCTCAGGAGACCTCCGGCTCAGGAGACCTCCAGCTCAGGAGACCTCCGGCTCAGGAGACCTCCGGCTCAGGAGACCTCTGGCTCAGGAGACCTCCGGCTCCGGATACCTCCGGCTCAGGAGACCTCCGGCTCAGGAGACCTCCGGCTCAGGAGACCTCCGGCTCAGGAGACCTCCGGCTCAGGAGACGCTCGGCTCAGGAGACCTCTGGCTCAGGAGACCTCCGGCTCAGGAGACCTCCGGCTCAGGAGACCTCCGGCTCAGGAGACCTCCGGCTCAGGAGACCTCCGGCTCAGGAGACGCTCGGCTCTGGAGACCTCCGGCTCAGGAGACCTCCAGCTCAGGAGACCTCCGGCTCAGGAGACCTCCGGTTCAGGAGACGCTCAGCTCTGGAGACCTTCTGCTAAGGAGACCTTCTGCTCAGGAGACCTCCGGTTCAGGAGACGCTCGGCTCTGGAGACCCTCTGCTAAGGAAACCTTCTGCTCAGGAGACCTCCGGCTCACAAGACGCTCGGCTCAAGGCACTATCAGACCGCCAAATGGGGCCCGCTATGCCGAGTGTGGAGGGGCGTGGCTTGCGACGGCCGCGGCGGCTGGTACGCTGCGGGCCGTCAACGGCCGACCTGCAATGCAAATGACTCGCAAAATGTCAGGAGGTACCGTGCCTGGGGCGCCGTAAATCCAAGGCATGCCGCTGAGACCGTGCGCGCATTATCCGACAGTTCATGGCCTGGCTACGCATGCTCCGTGATACTCTTTCAGCACCGGTCCGCCCTCCACATGTCGTAAAGTGTGATGACTCGCGTGCGCGCAGTACTCAGACGACCGCTCAGGTGACGGCGGGTTACTTGTTGAAATGAACACTGCAGGTCATCACCACATTTTGGCCTGCTGACACGGCTCGGACACCGTCGCATATACACCCAATCGGTGCCCAGATTTTCCATATTTTCCACATATTGTGACTTAGTTCATATTCCCGCACTTTTATCCCTTCCTCAGAAATGCATGTCATATCTGAAATAAACTAGGTTAGTTGGCGGATGTCCCGCCGGTCTGGATTGTCACAACTTCGCTAGTAATCAGGATATGCTTTGTAGCACAAACAGGTGACCCGACACTACTGTGTCACACCACAGGGGGTTCGTGACAGCTTCTAGTCAGCTTCAAAGCAAGCAATGGATTGAATTTGGGCTACCTGGCTGACACGTTCAAAACAAACGACGGAAGATATCCGACAACTCCCACAACGCATCACTTCGAAGCGGACGCTGAGCCATCATTTCGGAGCGGGGCCACGGACATCTCCAGTGACGGAACAATATTGTCCAAAAACACATTCATCAATCTTTACGATGTAGACTTCTTCTCGACGGTTTGTCATGTCATGAGCTGGGCGAGGCTTATCTTTTGCCTGGATAAGACAAGTTTTATGTCACATTCTGCTTCTTCTGCTGTTGAAATAAATCCGCATGCCACATACCTTTCTCAGAGCGGCGCTACTTCGTGAGTGGACACCCGAGCTCAGCACCATTCCGCGAGTGACACCGGAGCACAAGCACCATTCCGTGAGTGACACCGGAGCACAACACCATTCCGCGAGTGACACCGGAGCACAACACCATTCCGTGAGTGACACCGGAGCACAACACCATTCCGCGAGTGACACCAGAGCACAACACCATTCCGTGAGTGACGCTTGAATTACGCGGCATGCCATGGACGGTACTCCAGTCCAGCACCACTATGTGAGTGACATTTGAGCTCAGCGCCATTCCCTGAGTGACACCGACACTCACCACAATTATGTCACTGACACTTGAGCTGAGCGGCATTCCACGGGTGATAACACAGCCGGTTGCCATTCCGGAAGTGCCACCTGAGCGGCATTCCACGGGTGATACTTGAGCCCAACCGAGCACCATTCCGTGATACTTGAGCTGAGCGCCATTCCGTGAGCGGCAACCGAACCGGGCACTATTCCGTGACGCTTAAGCTCAGCGCGCGCGCGCGCGCGGTCGTGCGCCATTCCTCAGAGATTGTCGAGCTCTTCCGACCGTCCTACCGCCTGATCAAGGCGTACAACTTTGATGCTGCGCTGGGCCGTCGGTGGTCTTACGGACGCAGTTGGGAATCAACGTGAAATATATAATGTTGCCGGTAGTATTTCAGCTGCGGGAGGTGCTCTGTCGTGGGCACATGTGCAGATCTGTGGCGTGAACAAACCCGGGATGAATGCACAGCACAAACGCAATAAAGTTATGTGATTTTTAAAAGTCAGGCGTGCATCTCATGCCGATAAGGTTCGTAGTCAGCCGCTGACAAGCATTGGCGGCGATTTCTAGAGCAAGTACCGGATATCTGAACTCACTCACTATTCACACCGTGGAAAGCTTGTCAAGTTTTGACGTCACAATGGCACGTCGTCAAGGGGTACCAACTCAGAGCGGCTGCTTCACTACAATTTAGGACATTGATTTCTTTAGAAATAAGACTCAATGAAATGAAACCGTCCTGGTCAGCTGTCGGGAGCGACGAACTACCTAAGGGAACTTGGAAATTAATCGAATTGAATATACACGTCACTACACCCCTGATTCAAGTACGAGGTGTTGTGCTGCACACAGATGTTTGTCATCGCGATACCACAGATTTTGGGTCCAGCAGGATCACGGAGGAGGATCTTGGATAGGAGGATCACGAAGGAGAATTTTGAACGCGAGGACGATCACAGAGGATAATTATGGATAGGAGAATTACGGAGGATGATTTTCGGTCAATGTTTTTTTTCTTCATGCAACGCCAGAGGCGTCATGCTAAATTTTACGATGATTTTTTAGGGGGGACGCGCCCCCAAGGCGGATAGGCATGCGCCTCCGCTGTGGCAGCACCTATGCCTACACACAATACACACAGTACACATAAGGAATCTACAAGTTGTCTTATTTCCCTGCATAGCCTCTCACCAATAGTAAGTTCTCCACCGCAAAGCAACATTTCGACGGCGCGCAAAAGGTCGAGTGGGGAAGGGTTGGTGAGGCCTGCCCCTTCGGTGCAACGCCAACAGCTACAGTTACAAATGCAGCGCACGTTAGCACGTATAGCACGTTAGCACGTATAGGAGGTGCTTTCATCTTTAGTGTAGATCTTGCATGTCGTCTGGTGTAGAATTTACAAACAGATGCCACATGGTGCCATATGACATGGTGGCGATCCCGACAGGAAACTATCCACATGCTTGCCACCTGTAGTGGTAATTAGACTTGCGGGTACAGTGAGCCCATTTGCCGCTGGACATTATCCCGCCATCTGATCGCGTATTTCGACCATGAAAGCTGAATCTCACGTCCAAAGTCATGGCTCTGTCAACTAGACGCCATTTGTCGGTCTTATTAAATAATATAATACTGAGCCTAGCTGTCAATCTATTCAGCACGTGGCGACCTGTTGCCGACAGACAGACCTATTGAAATGCTGTTGGAGGGTTTAACGCTCGGGAATATTTGCATTGGCTTAGACACTGTAAAGCAGACAACAGTGATGACGTCTTAGTCGTTTAGATGTATGGAATGATTTAGATGTGTGTTGGACTTGACCATCTTCTGCGCTTCTCCAATGCTTGTTGTAATCATTCCAATAATTACAGATTTTAACATGGGATGGTGTGGTTCCAGCGCCCTACACCTCCGTCGCATTTTTATCGGGATGGGCTTACTCATCTCACGGCCTGCACTCTATTGACAAGTTTTGTAGCCACCATCATCGCTGCCTGCCATCTATTGTCAACGGTTGGCACCACCGCCATCAGCAACTCACGCAGTGCATGGCGGTATATTAGTACATCAATTAAGGCAGTAAGTGCTTGTCTCATGACTTTCGTCTGAAGACAGAAGCTGCCAGATAACAAGGCATTTGGCGGTGAAACCTTCCACATCGATGCTACAGCTCCCATGTCACTACCGAGTCCATCCAGCACCGTTCGTTTTTACACTAATTCCCTGACCCAGTATTATCGACACACTACTTGCTTTCCTACCAGGGTAGCCGACTGAATTGGCACAGGCTGTCACTTTCGGCAATCAATGCTACACTTGCGAAGTTCGCGCGAAGCCTGCTATTTTCAGCATCGTGAAAGTAGCAGAACTGAACACGGTGCGTGAAGGTCACCTTGGCTCCTCCCGCCGTCAGGGTGTTGACAGCTTGGCTCATCTAGCCGTCAGGGTATTGACATCTTGTTTCCTCCCGCCGTCAGGGTATTGACGTCTTGGCTCCTCTCGCTGTCAGGGTATTGATATCGTGGCTCCTGTCACCATCAGGATATTAACCTGTTAGCTCATCTGGCCGTGATGACATTAACCTCCCAGCTCCTCCAACTGTCATAGTATTGACACCTTGGCTCGTCCCGCCGTCAGGGTTTTGACATCGTGGCTCCTCTCGCTGTCTGGATATTGACAACGTGGTCCCCCCTCGCCGTCAGGGTGTCAGCCTCCTAGCTCCTCTCACGGTTGTGTTCAATACGAATATCTTTGCAGACCTTGCAAATGTCAGGCGTTGTAGCTCTTCATCATCTTCATTCAGCATTTAGACATTCGTATTCAGACCGGACGTCAGAAAACTCAACGCCGCCCTTTGTGCGCATACATCGGCGTTCTCAACCGACACGTAGCAGTAAGGCCTGCAATGTGCGCTATCGCCTGGGATCAATGTCAAGCTTTCAGGTCATCGTAGATGCCGGGCTTCCTGTGGGATATTCCAGATGATGGCATTCCATAGAAAATGGCCGGCTCGCAGATGGTGTTCGTGCCGATAGTTTAGTGTCCAGAAGGTTCAGCTTCTGGTCGAAAGATCTGAATCTGAAACTCACTAGCTGGCAGCCAGCCAGCTGGGATTCCAAGTGCACCCATGGCGAATCCGGCTAAAAGGCTCGTGACGCCAACTTGTCTGAACGGTCAAAAGTGTCGTAAAAGAACCAACGTCTCCTCGAAGCTCTCACTGGCACTAAGCTCTTAGCAACGGCAACCCATCTGTTGTTTCTGTCACGCAGCTCACACAAATATACTCAATTTCAATGTTTAGTTAAGCGCGTCTTCAATTAGGTGGTGTCCTTCGTGTACCCTAGTACACTAGCTATCTCTTCACACTGCTCTCGGGTTCGAAGCATCAAGTTGGGCTCACGGACACCAGTCAAATTCCGCCACCCAGTTCACCGGCACTCCTCCAGTTCACCGATACTTCTCCAATGAATCGACACTCCTCCAGTTCACCGGCACTTCTCCAGTTAGCCGGCACTCCTCCAGTTCACCGACACTCCTCCAGTTCACACTCCCTCCAGTTCAAAAGCACACTCTAGATCAGAAGCACCTCCGCAGTTCACATGCACTCCAGTTCACAATCCCTCCAGTTCACAGGTACCAAACCAGTTCACAGACACCCTGCCAGTTCACAGTCACCAATCCAATTCATTGGTATCCATCCAGTTCGCAATGGCCGCCGAATTACACGTCGGGGCCGGCTTAGGCGGCCGAGGCAGACCGCAGCTGACGCAAGTGTCCACCAGACCCATGTTGAATAGCCCGTGTCGTGCGACCGCCCGGGGGCATGGTTGACAGCACCCCACAGGACGGACACGAGCAGAGTTCAACCTTCCATCGTGTGATTGGACTCGGCAAGATGAGCTTCGACGGCATCCGTCGGCGCCGACGGCTCCTCGTCGGCGCCGACGGCTCCTCGTCGGCACCGACGGCTCCCGGCCGTCGCATTGTGTCCATTGGCCACGCGCCGGGCGACTGATTGTTTGGTAAACATTGCCCGAGGGCATTGTAGGCCGCGACCAGCCAACAGTCGACGCCTATTATTGTCACGCCGACATCAAGGCAGCACTCCGGTAACCTCCGGTAACTATCAAGGCTGAGACAACGAACCCGACACAACACAACACACGGACCCGGACACAACACGACACACGGACTAGGACACAACACAACACACGGACTGGGACACAACACAACACACGGACCCGGACACAGCACAACACACTGACCCATACACAACACAACACACGGACCCGAACACAACACAACACACGGATCCGGACACAACACAGTGCATGGACCATGACAGAACACAACACACGGACCCGGACACAACACAACATACGGATCCAGACACAACACAAAACACGGACCCGGACACAACACAACACACGGACCTAAGCACCACACCACACACGGACCATGATACAACACAGCACACGGAAACGGTCACTACAAAACACACGGAGGTCGGAAGCTGGTAGGTGTCGGCGTCGTGACGGGGAGTGTGCATGTGCATGTCCCCTGCCTCTTCAAACACCTCCACGCCCGCTGCGGGCTGGACGCTCATGGCTGAGTATTCTTGACCCATATACTGTAGCCGTCCAATAAAGGCAATAGGTCAGTGGAAAAGGCTGTGTGGCTATGGATAGACCTGTCTACAGGGCTTTACCTGGCAATGGACTAGTTATAACAAAACCTTTCATCATTATATTGAGCTCAGCAACACCTTGGCTCGTGCATTCTGCTCTAGACTGAGTGGATCTCTCCGACCATCCCACGCCTGATCCTGATCACAATATTCACTGGAAACAAAATGCAATAAACTGAAACCAAAGCTTCCTCTAGCTCGCTAAAAGCCTGCTATAGCACACGCTATTCCTTTCCCGCAGGAATCTAGACGGAACGGCTCTTCACAGATTCTTATTCGCTGCCGCAGCCTGATATTTTATGAAGATTTCATTCGGCTGGAGTGCATTCATAACCAAAAAAGTCGAAGCAAAAACAGCATGATCCGAATGCGGTGTTGTTTGCTTGGCTCCCAGCACAGTTAGTCTTGCACACCACCCAGCGTCAGCCGGGGACAGACAGGGTGTCAGCTGGGGACAGACAGGGTGTCAGCTGGGGACAGACAAGGTGTCAGCCGGGGACAGACAGGGTGTCAGCCGGGGACAGACAGGGTGTCAGCTGGGGACAGACAGGGTGTCAGTTGGGGACAGACAGTGTGTCAGCTGGGGACAGACAGGGTGTCAGCTGGGGACAGACAGGGTGTCAGCCGGGGACAGACAGGGTGTCAGCCGGGGACAGACAGGGTGTCATCCGGGGACGCACAGGGTGTCAGCCGGGGACAGACAGGGTGTCAGCTGGGGACAGACAGGGTGTCAGCCGGGGACAGACAGGGTGTCAGCCGGGGACAGACAGGGTGTCAGCCGGGGACAGACGGGTGTCAGCCGGGGACGCACAGGGTGTCAGCCGGGGACAGACAGGGTGTCAGCTGGGGACAGACAGGGTGTCAGCTGGGGACAGACAGGGTGTCAGCCGGGGACAGACAGGGTGTCAGCCGGGGACAGACAGGGTGTCAGCCGGGGACAGACAGGGTGTCAGCCGGGGACAGACAGGGTGTCAGCCGGGGACAGACAGGGTGTCAGCCGGGGACAGACAGGGTGTCAGCCGGGGGACAGACAGGGTGTCAGCCGGGGACGGACAGGGTGTCAGCCGGGGACAGACAGGGTGTCAGCCGGGGACAGACAGGGTGTCAGCCGGGGACGGACAGGGTGTCAGCCGGGGACAGACAGGGTGTCAGCTGGGGACAGACAGGGTGTCAGCTGGGGACAGACAGGGTGTCAGCTGGGGACAGACGGGTGTCAGCCGGGGACAGACAGGGTGTCAGCCGGGGACGCACAGGGTGTCAGCCGGGGACAGACAGGGTGTCAGCCGGGGACGCACAGGGTGTCAGTTGGGGACAGACAGTGCGTCAGCAGTACATGGCTATCTGGCGTCGTCTGGAAATCACTGTAATGTCAGCTGGCGGTGGTAGCAATGTCAGATGGCGGTAGTTACAATGTCAGCTGATGGTAGTTGTAGTGCCAGCTGATGGCAGCTGTTATGATACCCGTCTACAGTCAGCTGGCGGCAGTTGTGCCGTCCGCTGACGTTTGTCAGAGTGGTGACGTTGGCCACCGTCCAGTGTCGCATCACTGACACATTACCAATGTAACAGAACACATCCATTTGCCGATTAGAGGTGGGCGATACAGAAACAATGGGGCTCCGGCCAACGGAGGAACGCGACCACGTTCACGCTCCAGGGGTTGTCAAATGCGACTGACGGCAACACGGCGCCGCGCGATCGGTGGCTGCGCTATTGAGAGACACTGGCGGCACCTCGTTTGCCTGTCAACCGCGTCATTCTCGACGGGCGGCGCATAGACGACAGATCCACATACGCCTCGCAGGGGAACAAGGTCGCACCGGCAAGAGCTTGAAGAAGATCGGAAACCACCTCAACAAGAGCAAATACAGTCGCCCACCAATCATTCGACCCAGCAACGACATAAACTCCGGCGTACTCCCAACACCACACACCACCCAGGAAACACACATCACAGTGACACAAGTCACTCACCTGAACACCAGCCAGGGCATCATCTAATCATCTGTACCTCTGAGCTGGTGTCCGTCAGCGAGGACACCCTGTGCTATCTATCTAAGCAACCAAGGTGTCGCGGCAGTCTATAGGGCACCCACACAACTAAACAAAGCGCGAGCACACCACCTCAAACTGAGTTTCTATACCAGGACATCACCACACACCAACAGGCATCGCACCTTAAATACTCAATCACATCACGTGCATCGCTTCGCGTTGCTCTCACTGTCAGAGGTAAGGACACGACGCGAGAGGAGCACGCGAAGGCCGGTTAAAACCGCCGCTGGCCCGGAAGGAGTTTGATCGTCGGACGCCGTGCATGGTGTGGCTATGTGAACCGGGTACCGCGCACCAGGCTACCGCCGGAGGCCAGCCCGCCGGCCCTGCGCCGGCCCTCCGCCGGCCCTCCGCCGGCTCTCCGCCAGCCCTCCGCCGGCCCTCCGCCGGCCCGCAGCCAGCTCTCCGCCAGCCCTCCGCCGGCCCTCCATCGGCCTTCCATCGGCCCGTCGCCGTCCCTCCATCGGCCCTCCGCCGGCCCTCCGCCGGCCCACAGCCAGCTCTCCGCCAGCCCTCCGCCAGCCCTCCGCCGGCCCTCCATCGGCCCTCCGTTGGCCCTCCGTCGGCCCTCCGTTGGCCCTCCGACGGCCCTCCGTCGGGCCTCCGTCGGCCCTCCGCCAGCCCTCCGTCGGCCCTCCGTCGGCCCTCCATCGGCCCGCCGTCGGTAGCTGGCGGCCGTCCGAGATGAAGTTCGTGTATTTTTCAGCCTGTCGGTCGACGGCGGAGGCCCGACTGGCCCGACACCAACCTACCTGCCCATCCACATACATGCGCGAGCGCACCTCGAGACGAAACAGGCGAAAACAAGCTTTGAATGAGGCGAAAACGCCCGACTTTGAATGAGAACAGGTACAGACACGCCGCGGACGTGGCTGATCGTGATTACCAATATATTGTCGTTTGCAGGCGTTTCAACGACTTGAACAGTGGAATAGTTATTTATTTCGTCCAACTCTAAAAGCATGCATACAATGTTTCCTGATAACATATCGTCGCTGGTCAATCAACTATGATGTGGGACATTTAGACAGGCATGGTAGTTGTGACGATTATTTAATACCCAGCATAGACAGCATAGTTGGGAGGATTGCCGAGTGGTTTAGGCGCTGGGCTCTGGGCACTAAGGGTCTTGGGTTCAAAACTCGCACAGCTCGGAACATTTCCAAATCCCGCTGCCCACCGGCGAAGCAGTGTGGGCGGCGCCACTAGCCGTGAATATGAACAAAGTTCGTCTTGTAGCACCCAATAATAATAAACAGCATAGTTCGGTAGCATGAACTCACCTGCTGAATCACCCAACCGGAGCCTCAATTTATCCCTCCTCGTTTGACAAATCGAGCAAGAGGTTTCCGTTTTAACAACAAACAAACCGAACCAGGGCGACTTTGGTAACTATCGAGCAGTGACGTCACAGCGTGTGACGGGCCGACCGTCGGCGCGGCAGTTGGTCGTCGGTGAGGCGGGAGCCTGGCCAATATAGTCTGGCCCGGCCGACGGAATAGCTTCTTTTTTTCCGACACGGCCGACGGAATAGCTGCTTTTTTCCAACACGGTCGACGGAATGCAAATTTGTCCGGGCCGGTGACGGCGTGGGCTGGCCTGAACACGACCAACATGGGAACTGTGTCGCTTCTCCGACCCACATCCGCCTGCGACAGCATCGAGAGGCGCTGCCACGGCTGTGTAAAGAGGGAGAGAGGGGGCTCCCCGTCCGACCGAGCCTGCCATCGAGGCCCTGGTAAACCTCGAGGGTTGGACTCCGGAAGGGCCGACGAGGTGTGTCGTATCTCCGCGAGAGGATACGACACCCTCGTGTTCTCTGTCTAAGCGACCAAGGTGTCGCTATAGGGCACCCACACAACACCCGGCGCCACACACAAACACTCCCCCACCACACCCCTACGTTAGCAGATCGAGCTCACATACGCAAGACGAGCTGCTGGACTACCCCGCCACACCACAGCGCCACCGCCACACACAACCCCGGCCACTCCCACTCGACACACCTGAGTACCTCGAGCTCACACACACGCGACAAGCTACCCTGTCACACAACGCCGACAACACACACACACACACACACACACACACACACACACACACACACATTATATCACTCACTGTCACAAGGAAGATGGCAATAATTCAACTACTTTAGTTTCCAGACACACCACACAGCCTGATGCACCCAACAAACACATCTTAGAGCACACGAGCCTGATGCATTCTGCAGATCGCAATATGCACCATGCAGACAGGACACCACTACCAACGTACGTAACGGTGGCGTGCGCACATTCGTAAGAAATACTGCACCACGCTACCGCATACCTCCCCCACACCCGTCACACACCGTTATTATTGTATCGTTCATTAACCACGTAGCATACACACCCATGGCTGTATATGACCCACCAGGTCAACGTGCAGGAACCCTTCCGGAACTTCATAGAGCGTTTGACGAAATCTCCACCCCTATTATAATATACGAAGACCTTGATTCCCACCACGCAATGTGGGGGCCATATGACAGCACAACTAGACACCGGGGCTAACACTTAACAACATAACAACACGACATTACCGTACGGCACTAAACACTGCAACACCAACTTGTGTCACCCACATCACGTCACTTTACAGGCACACTACACCAGACATCAGTCTCGCATGACCATGCCAACACTTCTGCCTCCACCCACCCCTGCCGAGCCACATCACAGGCACATCACACCCGACATCACCCTCACACCCTCACGACCACATCTTTGTCTCCAATGTGTGATGCAGCCTCGACCCTCCATTTAGCGGCTACGTTCCCATGAGCATAATTTTCTCTCAACTTCTTGCCAACTTTCTCCCACCACCCGGCCACCCCGGGCGGCACCTGGACCAACTTTTCTGGATCCCTAACCAATCCAACCTCATCTCCAAGCTCCAACTACCAGCAGGCCTAATTTCATTCTCCGAACTACACATACGCACTACAAAGCCACACTATGAACACAATCCTTGCGTGGTCTCTTGTGTATCGTGCGTCACCGGCAGGTCGGTGCGAGGAACCACGCACAACGTCGAATTGAACGTCACCGATCACCCGATACACCATCCAATTGCGATCGACTCCAATCACACTGCAAAGAACAACTACACCGAGGGCTGCGGCCAATGCCAGCTGGCATTGGTATACCGTCGTCACCTGACATTACCATGCCGTTACCAGCTGACGCTACAGGGACTGCCAGTAGACATTGTTACCGCCGTCAGCTGACATTATTACCACCGCAAGCTGGCGCTTCGGTGACCCCCAGCAGACATCATTAGCACCGCCAGCTGACGCTACAGGCACCACCAGCATACATTATTACCACCGTCAGCTGACGCTACAGTGACTCCCAGGAGACATTATTACCACCGACAGCTGGCGCTTCGGTGACCCCCAGCAGACATTACCACCGTCAGCTGAATCTACAGTGACTCCCAAGAGACATTATTACCACCGCCAGCTGACGCTACAGCGACTGCCAGCAGACATTATTACCACCACCAGCTGACGCTACAGTGACTACAAGCAGACATTATTACTACCGCCAACTGACGCTACATCGACTGCCAGCAGTCATTATTACCACCGCCAGCTGACGCTACAGTGACTACCAGGAGACACTATTACCACCGCCAGCTGACGCTACAGTGACTCCCAGGAGACACTATTACCACCGCCAGCTGACGCTTCAGTGACTACCAGGAGACATTATTACCACCGCCAGCTCGCATTATTATCACCGTCAGCTGACGGTACAGTGACTGCCTGATGACACTTGTGACCATTGTTGTTTTTTTTCTTCTTTCTAATGTTGCACTTCAGCCGAATGCAATGTTCATAAAATATCGGGCTGCGGCAGGGAATAAGAAACAGTGACAAGCCATTCCATTTTTATTCCTGCTGAAAAGAAATGGCATTTGTTGCAGCAAGTCTTTTTTGAGAACTAGCGAGAGCTTTGCTGCGAGATGGAGCAGATTATTACATTATATTTCCAGTGAATATTGTGATCTATCAGAAGCAAGATGGTCGGAAATATATACACAGTCTAGAGCAAAATGCACGAGCCAAGGTGTTGTTAAACTCAGTAAAATATTGAGACATACTGTTGTAGCTATGTTCATTGTCAGGCAAAGACCCATGAAAAGGCTTAGCCATAAAGACACAGTTTTTCACTGACGTATTGTCTGCACTGCACGGCTAGCTTTGCGAGTCGAGAATACTCCGACATTAAACGCCTAGCCTACATCGGGCGTTGAAGTGTTTATAGAGGCAGGGGATGTGCACACGCACACCACTGCCATGTCCGCAGTATTCAGCGTGCCTTTGTATGCAACGCAGACAAAAACCAGCTAACGAGCTCCATGCGTTATGCTGTGTCGGGGTCCGTGTGTTGTGTTGTGTCCAGGTCCGTGTGTTGTGTTGTGTCTGGGACCGTGTGTTGTGTTGTGTCTGGGTCCGTGCGTTGTGTTGTGTCCGGATCCCTGTGTTGTACTGTGTCCGGATCCATGTGTTGTGCTGTGTCCGGATCCGTGTGTTGTGTTGTGTCTGAGCCGTGTGTTTTGTTGTGTCCAAGTCCGTGTGTTGTGTTGTGTCCGGGTCTGTGTACCGTGTTGTGTTCGGGTCCGTGTGTTATGTTGTGTCAGGGTCCGTGTGCTGTGTTGTGTCTGAGCCGTGTGTTTTGTTGTGTCCAAGTCCGTGTGTTGTGTTGTGTCCGGGTCTGTGTACCGTGTTGTGTTCGGGTCCGTGTGTTATGTTGTGTCAGGGTCCGTGTGTTGTGTTGTGTCTGGGCCCGTGTGTTGTGTTGTGTCCCAGTCCGTGTGTTGTGCTGCGTCCGGGTCCGTGTGTTGTGTTGTGTCCGGGTTCGTTGTGTCAGCCAGATGGTTACCGGAGTGCTGCCTTGATGTCGACGTGACAATACTAGGCGTCGACTGTTGGCTGGTCGCGGCCTACAATGCCCTCGGGCTATGTTTACCAAACAATCAGTCGCCCGGCGCGTGGCAAATGGACACAATGCGACGGCCGGGAGCCGTCGGTGCCGACGAGGACTCGTCGGCGCCGACGGATGCCGTCGAAGCTCATCTTACCAAGTCCAATCACACGATGGAAGGTTGAACTCTGCTCGTGTCCGTCCTGTGGGGTGCTGTCAAGCATGCCCCCGGGCGGTCGCACGACACGGGCTATTCAACATGGGTCTGGTGGACACTGGGGTCAGCTGCGGTCTGCCGCGGCCGCCTAAGCCGGCCCCAACGTGTAATTCGGTGGCCATTGCGAACTGGAGGGATGCCAATGAATTGGATGGGTGACTGTGTACTGGCAGGTTGTCTGTGAATTGGTTGGGCTACTGTGAACTGTTTTGATACCTGTCAAATAGAGGGATTGTGAACTGGAGGAGTATCTGTGAACTGAATAGGTACTTGCGAACTCGAGGGACGTCTGTGAATTTGAGGAGTGTCTGAGAACTGGAGAAGTGCCGGTTAACTTGGTGGGGTAGTGGTGGGGGTGGTGGGTGGTGGAAAATGTTTGTGATCTGGTGGGATTTGAAATGGAGGAGTTCTTGTGAACTGAAGACGTGCCTATGACCTGGGGTGGGAGTGCAAGTGAACTGGAGGGATTTTGAACTGAAAGAGTGTCAGTGAACGGGGAGGTGCTTCTGACCTTGATGGGTGCTTACAAGCTGGATTGATTGTGAACCAGAAGATGGCCAGTGAACTGGATGAACTGTGAAGTGGTGGAGTGCCGGTGAACTGGAGTGATTGTGAACTGGAGGGTTTATGAGCTGGATGGATTGTGAACTTGGGGGACTGTGCACTGGATGAGTGGCGTTGAACTGGAGGGGTTGTGAACTGCTGGATTGCCAGTAAACTGGAGGGATGTCTGTGAACTGTAGGATTGCCAATGACCTGAGTGGCGGAGTTTGACCGGTATATACTAGCTCAATTTAAAGTTTCGCACCTTAGATCAGTGTGAAGAGGTAGATGGTGTACTGGGGTGTACCACAGACAGTACTAAATTGAAGGCGCGCTGAACTAAACATTGAAATTGAAGATATTTGTATGAGCTGCATGGCAGTATCTTCGGATGGATGTGTGCTATTGTGTAGGGCGTAATGTCAGTGAAAGCTTTGGTCTGCCTTAGGTTCTTATGCGACACTTTTGACCGCCCCGACAAGCTGGTGTCACAAGCCTTTTAACCGGATTCGTCATGAATGCACGTGGAATTCCAGCTGACCAGCTGCCAGTTAGTGAGTTTCAAAATCCAATCTTCGCATCAGAAACTGAACCTGCCAAGCACTGAGGTACTGTCACCAGCATCACCAAGCACTGAGATATTGCAAGTCGGCTATTTTCAATGCAATACCATCAGTGTCTGTGGCCCGGTGTCGTGGTGAAGTGGGAGCAGAGGTGCACAAAACATCAAGAATGTCACCAAAAGCATTGAAACCCATAAATCTGTCACAATTTTATCTTTCGTAAAATTGGTGACCCTTGATCTGACCAAAGGTCACGAAAGTCCAAACCGCACGCCTCTGGCACACAGTCGATCCTTTGATGAAGGCTTCATTAAGATCGAGCCAGCGGTTGTCGAGATCGGCCATGTCTGTGAGCACAATTCCTTTTCGGCGATTTGGAGACCTTTGACCTGATTCAACGCCACGAAAGTGCAAATCGCACGCCTCTTACACACGATCGATCGCATGGTGTAGGTTTTGTGAAGATCGAGCCGGCGGTTGCCGAGATGAGCCATGTCCGCGAGATGGTGTGTCGCTAGTGTCGAACGGCGTATGTGAGATGGTGTCTGTTTTTTTTAGACCCTGTCATCAGCAGGTGCCCGCCGAACGTCGCTTCCCACACAAACGATTGGGAACTGCCCTGCAATCGAACCCTATCAACTGTCACGTCGCATCTGTGACAGCCTGCTGCGCCGTTGTTCGGTCTAATGGAGCTGGCTGCGTGCAGTCGATATTGTATACCGCGATCTGTCCCGAAAGGGTTAATGCTGCAAAATGTCATGTTCCGAAATTGCAAAACTTACCGAAATATAAGCGAATAGGTTATGAAATAACCAAAAATAATCTATATATTAAATATTTTTGCGTTAAAGTGTCTTTTCTGAAGCGATATATCTTCTTTATGTGGTGAATACTTTTCCTTCTTCGAATAACAATTATCTGTCAGAACAACGACACAGTTTCAGCCAATATCTGTCACCTATGCTGGTACGCGAGTTGGCAGGTTTGTGCACCTCTGAGTGGCAGTGTCTGTGGTGAAGTCACAGTATCTGTGGTGAAGTGGCAGTACCTGTGGTCCGGTGTCGTGGTGAAATGGCAGTAAATGTGGTCCGGTGTCTGTGGTGAAGTGGCAGTACCTGTGGTCCGGTGTCGTGGTGAAGTGGCAGTGTTTGTGGTGAAGTGGCAGTGCCTGTGGTGAAGCGGCAGTGTCTGTGGTGTGGCTGAAGTCGAACTCGAGAGCCACACCTACTCCCGACTCCCGACTCACGACTCAAGACTCACAACTCACGACTCACAGCTTAGTGTGCACAACTCACAACTCACGACTCACGACTCCCGACTCCCGACTCACGACTCCCGACTCCCGACTCCCGACTCCCGACTCACGACTCCGATTCCCGACTCCGACTCCCACCCCGACTCGACTCCCGACTCCCGACTCCCGACACCCGACTCACGACTCACGACTCCCGACTCCCGACTCCGACTCCCGACTCACGACTCACGACTCCAGACTCCCGACCCGACTCCCGACTCCAGACTCCCGACTCCGACTCACGACTCCAGACTCCGACTCCCGACTCCCGACACCCGACTCCGACCTCCGACTCCCGACCCGACACCCGACTCCCGACTCCCGACTCCGACTCCGACTCCCGACCCGACTCCCGACTCCCGACCCGACTCGACTCACGACTCCCGACTCCCGACTCCCGACTCACGACTCCCGACTCCCGACTCACGACTCACGACTCCAGACTCACGACTCACGACTCACGACTTACGACTTACGACTTACGACTCACGACTCACAACTCAGGGCTCAAGATCCACGACTCAGGGCTCACGGCTCACGTCGTTTCGTTTTCAATCTATGGCGTTTCTTGCAACTGCTTGCTTCGACAGTCCCGACGTCCAACAACCGAACGGAACCCAACATCGCCGTATCTATTGTCGCCCACCAATGATTATAAATGTGACAACAAACATAAGTGAAGTGAAAATAACTTAATCAAAGCCAGTTTCGGGAATTTATTTTTGTCATGGGGAAGTGGGTGACCTGCCGTGCTTTCGTCAGCGATTGGTGCCTGGTCTCCTAGATGGGCGCCAGTCTCTGATCGGATAGCCACCAACGCCCATCATCATTGATCACCATCAATCAATTAATCATCAGCGTGACTGCCGATAACCATCAACGTCTATGACCTCCCTTTCGAAACACTGTGGGCGGGAGTTGGTGGACAGGTCAGGGGAAAGGGGCGAAATGAAGCACAATCCTCTGAGGCCCAAGTCAAAGGGTAGAACTTTAAGAAATGATTGGGAGGACCGAGCTCTTTTACAGCTGATGCAGTCAACGCGTAGAGAGAGGCCTGCTCCTACTATGGCTATTTTCGATAGAGGTGGATCAGACGTCGTAGCCTTGGAGCACCAGCACTTCTGTGAACGTGTACCTACATCGCGAAGTTGTGAACATTTTCTGGCCATGCGTATTCCTCCTGATTTCGTCGACTTTGCCCCTTAGGTAGAACTAATTGCTTCTTCATAGGCCAGATTCTCTTCCATAAATCATGAACCTTACTTGCACCTGCATTACCTGCACGGCTCTATGACGATGTGCTTGGGCGCAGTTTTGTCTGGTGCTGTTCTCACGCAGAACTGGCGGAATCCGACTAAGCTCATGGTCGATGAGTTCCTTCAATAATGAAGGATGAAGGACTCAATCTAAGAATGTCGGGTAGCATGGGGAGTGGGAACGTGGGGGTAACGATAAGCGTCAGCCTGTCTTCTACAAAATTTAAGCACAGCTGATATGTCACCCAAAACCAGCTTGTTAGGCTCTTAACTTAGCCTTTTGGTGCATGTTACTTCTTGCTATTGCGCATCAATCATCCATTTGATAATCATAAGCACTATTTTCTTTGACCGGAATACATTTGTCAATTACGTAAAAATAACTGGGCACATTCACCTTGTTCGCCTTCAGTTTTCTCCTCTTCCTTTTCCTCTTTTCATTTTACACACATGTCGCTAAAAATGTGCAGGAAAGGGCTGGTGTCAGTTGAGCTAAGATATAGAAGGCTGAGAGGAGATCTCATCGAGGTCTTTAAATTTGTCCATGTTCTGGAGAGGGGATATCTTGGGGAAATGTTTGAATTGAACAGAAATGATGCAATTAGAGGTCATAAATTCAAAATTAAAGTTAACCACAGCAGAACAAGGTTAAGGCAGACTTTCTTCACCAACAGGGTAGTAGAACACTGGAACCAGCTGCCAGAAAACATTGTCAGTAGCAGCACATTGAACATCTTTAAAACAGCATAGACAATCATTATAAGAATAGAGGGCTTGCTTTTCAGTATTACAGGGAGGGCTAATTGACAGATTTGGTGGGCAACTGGTTCAGTGTACAGAGTGCAACCAAGAATGGCCCTTGTGGCTCATAGTTAGACTAATCTTTTATGTCTTCATGTCTTTATGGTCTCAATACGAGTGAAATTGCCACAAGATGTGCGAGAGAAAATAACGCATACATTTTTTTTCTGTTAAAGCTACGCTCCTTCAGTATCGCTCCAGGTGAGAGACGCAAGAGACACTGGTGAATTAGAGAGACCATGCGCCCTTCCCCTCCAGATTGGAGTGAGTGAAAGGGTGTGCTGGTATGCTGAACGCTCCTTTCCGTCCTCACTGAAGCCAGACGTAAAGTGGGGCTCGCCGGCGGGCGGCGTCGCTGATAGTCCAGATCCGGCCCGGTACAGCCGTTAACAGACCGGACCCGGTCCCCGGTACGGTCGCTGACAGTGGGCGCCTGCAATAACGAACGATGCCCAGGAGGCCGCAATGGACTCCCGGGCATTCTGGGGCATCGGTCGGCTCACACAGTAACCAGGGCACAGTACACCCGGGGACAGATCGGAGTGTAGGTCAGGTCACACAGTACACTCGGGGACAGGTCGGAGTGTGCGTGGGGTAACACAGTACACCCGGGGACAGGTCGCAGTGTGACTCGGATCACACAGTACATCCGGGGACAGGTCGTGAGCACTCTTCTGGAGGGGGAAGGGGGGCGTCATTTCCCTAGAAGTGCGTCACTGCGAAAGTCCTCAGAGGTGCGCTTTCGGCTGACAATTCATTGAGTGCGTGGGGAGAGGTGCACTTGGATGTATTGAATGCTTTTCGTTTTACCGACGTTTTTTTTAACCTTCAAGAGGGCGCCGTCTCCATTTCAGCCAGTCAGACCCGGTTTGGGTACAGGCAATCATCGACAGCGGCACTAGCTCGGCGGCCCTCCAACCGTCGGTGATGGCCGCGTCGCGCAATAATCCACGTAATGAGGTAATTGGTCACAGTAACGCGCCGCTCGGCGGGGATAGATTTGCTGATTCATCTCACTACCTGAGCCTCCTCGGGACATAAGACTGTGTCACCACTGCTGCGCTCGCTGTAATGAATGGCTAGGAGCAAGCAGTGTGTTCCACTTGAAGAGAGAGAGAGAGAGAGAGAGAGAGAGAGAGAGAGAGAGAGAGAGAGAGAGAGAGAGAGAGAGAGAGAGAGAGAGAGAGAGAGAGAGAGAGAGAGAGAGAGAGGGAGAGAGAGGGAGAGAGAGTGAGAGAGAGAGAGAGGGAGAGCGAGAGAGAGATAGGGAGAGAGAGAGAGAGAGAGAGAGGGAGAGAGAGGGAGAGAGAGAGAGACGGGAAGGCTTAATATTACAAACGCCCCATCTTCGCATTTACTTGTGGTATTGCTTATTCAGGTATGTGCATCGCCGTATCACACTGAGCCAGAGGAGCAGCCAATTAGTACCCACAAATAGCGCCGGAAACTTTGGTTTCTTTCGCGTGTTTTGGATCATCTCATAGACAAATCCTGTCCCTGCTGAACAAATTGAACAAGATGAATTAATATTCATATTGGCACTCGATTTAGAACACCATTTGGTATTCTACATATGTAAGCTAAATGGGTGCCTGATCATATCTGACTGTGGCAAATGAATATTCAATAAAGTGTTAACTATCACATGCGAAAGCAGACATGTCTTATAACAGATCCAGACCACGGCATGTCAGCTAAATAATGACGCTAACGCGATACAATTATTTGGAATGATGACCTCTATCAACTTCTAAAAGTCCCGCTTTGCATTCATTCATGTTTTAAATCAGCGTGAGCGGAATGTGTGCTTTGCAAGCTCAGTAGTCCCTGATGCCACACAGCCAACAACATGGCTGACGGGCAGATAAATACTCTGCTCCAGTGGACTTACAGCCAGAGTAGGACTCTTGAGCACTGTTACTATCACCTGCCCGTCTAAATTGATGGTGGACATTCCAGGCTAGTTTTACGAGATGTCGTTTGGTGCAAGTTCTGAATGGAAATCACCTCCTCCCACGGCGCCGCGATGGTTTAGCCCCTCAGCATGCGCCATGAGCGGACATAATATCATGGATCAAAGTCACCAGGATCATGTAATCCTGGTGGTGCCGACCTGATGGTGGGGCTCTGAAGGAACACCGCCAAAGCGAGTTAGCCATGGCTGTCATATTCTAGTTTATACAGGAGGTGGAAGAAAGTTTCAATGGTCAAATTTGAACTAAATAAAAACAAGCTCTCGTATGGTGTGTAGTGCATTACATCATGCAATCACTTAGCAAAACAAAAACTTGGCACGTATTCCCCAATGCGAAATGGGAGCAATTGGCGTTTTTGGCAACACAAACTTTTGTAATGAATGTTGTGATGTTTTGACTCGACCATGTGCATGGACATTTAACCCTGTC
The DNA here is from genome assembly GCA_034440575.1 of Imbricaverruca yamaguchii. Taxonomy (NCBI): domain Eukaryota; kingdom Metazoa; phylum Arthropoda; class Thecostraca; family Neoverrucidae; genus Imbricaverruca; species Imbricaverruca yamaguchii. Next base: position 6,297,320 of record JAOTOL010001663.1, read on the forward strand.
ACTTTTCACTTGAAAATTGACAGCATTTTTGCATGAAGAGCTTGGTCATTATTGATGTTCTGGCATGACCCGGTTCGCGCCAAGTGCCGACATTTGCTGCACAGAGGACACGTAGAATCACCGAGCGGCATCACGGGAAAAGAAGAAAGTTCAAACCTTAGCCAACACCAAGCAACATCGGCTCTGCTACGCCAAAATCGCTTAGGGAATATTCACGGTTGAAGATGCATCTTTTCCATGAAACGTCCATGACTGTAATGCTAGACTTGAACAATGCTGGAGGAGGGGTCGGTCGGCCTCAACTTCAACAGTGCCGGAAATCATGCCAGGCACATCGCGTAGCGCTTCCCATGCGAAGACCTGCCGGTAACTTTGGCGTTGGCGGCCCGTCAATGTTAGTTAGACTGGTTTTGCGCTCGGGGAGATAGTCGGTGGCGAGCAGTCCGTCCGCGGCAGACCGCCGGCGAGCATTAATGGCGGGTCAGTGCCAGAATATGGCTTCAGGAGACTTTCCGCAAAGTAACAATGATTGCAATACATCAGTGCAAGTGGCAACGAAATGGGCACCTGAAGGCAGGTTAACTTTGCTAAAACTTCACATCATGTTTCATGGAGTTAAAGTTTCATACACTGTAACTATACTGTTCGCGGACAAACTAGTGGGCATCAGGGCGCGCTTGTCGAGGACGCGTATTTCAGAGTTCTTGAATGACACCAGAAACCCATCTCTTTGCCATGCTTAACTGGAGATCGTCCATGACCGCATGACGTCTGACGCCCAGTGAAGAATAGTAAACACCCCCAAAAAATAGACAAACGGCAGAATGGACGGAATGACATGATAAATGCCAGAGTCCCTGCTTTCATGTTTTTTTTTTCTATGCCACCGGACAAAAGCCTAACCAGTCTAAAAAATCTCTCTCTCACACACACACACACACACACACACACACACACACACACACACACACACACACACACACACACTTTGGTGTTCGACAGACATGTGCGTCCTCAATATTCCCAGTCAAGTTCGGTCTACTTTATACGGACAAGCGGAAGTATGGAATAGTTACGGATTGCGAATAACTATTTTACCTGCTCAGACTTCCACAAATAAAGATAAAACAAGCTTCTCGTTCTGGGCTCCCGGCAAGCCTTCGAAAGACCATGTTCATTTTGAGGAGAACGTCTATTTGAAGGTGGATTGCTATACTATCCCGCATTACTTCGAAGATAGCGGGACAGCATCATGGTGAGATCAGGCGGCGCCTTCAAGCGACCGGCCGGCCGTGCCGGATCTTTCTGGGCTCGAAAGACATTCCACGGCTGTCTCATAATGCCTCAAATGGTTGCAATGCTTTCGGAGTGGTGCTGTGTGCGCGTGCTTCTGTGCTACCTCGCTAGCCGGCTTCACCTCAAATAGCCTACATGCAAGTTCATCCTTTACAAATGCTAGAATATGTAGTGATAATAGGACTACGTGACATGGAGCTACATATTGTGTATGTTTAGTGTGAACGCTTCAATGTCAGTCTTATTCAGGGTGTGGCGAAGACATGCCGAAACGCCGGTGCCAAACACACGCGAGATGTAACGGAATGGTTTGTACTTCCAGGACTGCCATCCATGTTAACCATCCATTTAGCCGCTATGCAAGACCTTCCTGTAGCCGCCAATATTAACCCTCCCTGTAGACGCCATAGTAACCCTCCCTGTAGACACACAGTAGTGATAACTGCTGAGCTTCGTAGTTTTTCCATGGCACCTTGAGCAGTGATCATTAATAACTTGAGAATCAAGAATTCGCTCTGCCTCTAGAAAGTGCAGATTGCCGAACTTCAACGAGTGATGTGTACTGTACAGGTGGCGAAGTTAATTCAGATGAACGGGAAACCTGCAGGAATGCTGTTGTGCTTCACAAGCAAACTGAAACGGTGCGAGAGAAGGCTGAGGATCGTCAGCGCGCTCGGTTTTAACAGTGCTGCATGTGTGGCAGCATTGCCGCCGACATTTCGTGAATATGGATCTCCGGCGAGCACCAGTAGCATGCTGAATTTTCGTCGGCCATCGTTGAGTGGCCTGAGAGGATTAGCACCGCTGTTTCCCAAGCCTACTGGGAATGTCGTGAGGGCCACTGGTAGTCAGGGGAGGATCACGAGGAGTACAGGTCGTCAGGTGAAGGTCACGGTAACCACGGGTCGTCAGGTGAAGGTCACGAGAAGTACAGGTCGTCAGGTGAAGGTCACGGTAACCACAGGTCGTCAGGTGAAGGTCACGAGAAGTACAGGTCGTCAGGTGAAGGTCACGGTAACCACAGGTCGTCAGGTGAAGGTCACGGTAACCACAGGTCGTCAGGTGAAGGTCACGAGGAGTACAGGTCGTCAGGTGAAAGTCACGAAAAGCACAGGTCGTCAAGTGACGGTCACGATGAGTACAGGTCGTCAGGTAAAGGTCATGAGGATCCAAGGCCATCATGTTACGGTCACGATGAGCACAGGTCGTCAGGTGAAGGTCACGAAAAGCACAGGTCGTCAAGTGACGGTCACGATGAGTACAGGTCGTCAGGTAAAGGTCATGAGGATCCAAGGCCATCATGCTACGGTCACGAGGAGCACAGGTCGTCAGGTGAAGGTCACGATGAGCACAGGTCGTCAGGTGAAGGTCATGAGGATCCAAGGCCATCATGCTACGGTCACGAGGAGCACAGATCGTCAGGTGAAAGCGGTCGTCAGCTGAAAGGATCGTGGTCGCGCCGGGTGCGTTCTAACGCGACGTTGCGCGTGACGACACGGCGTGCCGACTGCGCCCGCGACCGGACCACCTCCTACTGGCGAGAGTGCCCGCATCGTGCACAAGACCGCCGACTCAAGTTGTGCCGCGCACTCCGACTCGCCGCGACCACAGGGCGTGAGCGGGTGACGGCGCGTTCGGACGTGCGTAGTGCCTTCGTCCCTGTCACAAGCTGAAAACGACAGCTGGAACCGGTGCTGGCGAATTTCCGCACTCACATGTCTGGTATTAGCCCAGTAAGGCACGCAGGCGGATGATTACCTCTGGGCGACCAACTGCACAGTGGACTTTGTACCTGCCACCGTGCCGACATTTTCCAACTGGATAAGTTGGGGTGGAGGCTAGTTTTGCTGCAAAACAACTTAAATCCAGTGAAAGGTCCACGCTATTTGGATAGGCGTCCCCCGTCGTCCCGAACTTCATGAAACATGATGAACAATTGAGCGACGCGACATTTGTAATAGTATTGATATTGAACGGATCATGACGGATGGAACTGTCGACAAAATAGTTGTAAATGACGGCTTCGCCAGAATCTAACTATCGCAGAAGGCTCTCAGCAGGAGTCCAGGGTAAGCTAGAAGACACGTTCTGCATTAAACGGTCTGGCATGGCCTACGCAATCCGTGAAGTATGGTACCTGTGATACCACTAAAAAGAATGACACGGTGCAATCAGCGCCACTTTGAATCAGCTGATCAACACAACTTCCACGTAACGCCTACGCTTCCGCCACCTACAAGTAACAGTGCAGCACCTAGTGCTTGTCTATGCCAATAGGTACAAGCGCACACGCGATGAACTCGTAGAGCGCGGTGCTACATATTCATGTATTGAATATGTAGCAACGAACTCGTAACGCTCGGTACTACATATTCATGTATTGACCATCCATGATGCATTCAACTCTTCATGCTACTACATGCGTTTTGCGTGTCGTCGACTGAGTCCAGATGGAGGGCCGGACATTGTCCTCGTCACACACGGACGTCGGTTGGCTGCCGCTACCGAGAGTTTTCGTCCGCCTTTGGATGCGTTCACTCGTGGTGGCATCGAATGAGGACACTCTAATGTGGACACTCCAGCGCGACCACGTGGCTCTCCCGCCGTGGCTGACAGCCGCCACCACGTGATCGGTTCCGAGCCGACACGCGCGTCGGCTGCCGGCGCTGCCGCACCGACGCACCAGGGCATCGTCTGCGTCGACGACGCCGCGGAGGCGCCGCCCGGCGGCCGGCCGTGAGAGGCGGCGGCGGCGGACCGGTGACCTGTCGCGCGGTGTCTGCGCTCTCGAGAGCCGCCGCCGTGCTGCGGCTCATGGCGACGGTCGGCGTCGCCGTGACGGCCGGTCATGTGTGACGGCCGCCGTGCGTGACGGCCCGCCGTCGCACTGCGGCGCCAACGTGCCGTGCGGGCCAGGCGTCACGCGGCCGTGGCCGCCGCCACGTGCGGCACGTGTCGGAGGGTGGCCGCACGAGCCGCACCGTGTCACGCTACAGGGGCCAGCATCACGCACCGTGTCACGCCACAGGGGCCAGTATCACGCACAGTGTCACGCCACAGGGGCCAGCATCACGCACAGTGTCACGCCACAGGGGCCAGTATCACGCACAGTGTCACGCCACAGGGGCCAGTATCACGCACAGTGTCACGCCACAGGGGCCAGTATCACGCACAGTGTCACGCCACAGGGGCCAGTATCACGCACAGTGTCACGCCACAGGGGCCAGTATCACGCACCGTGTCACGCCACAGGGGCCAGCATCACGCACAGTGTCACGCCACAGGGGCCAGTATCACGCACCGTGTCACGCCACAGGGGCCAGTATCACGCACAGTGTCACGCCACAGGGGCCAGTATCACGCACCGTGTCACGCCACAGGGGCCAGTATCACGCACCGTGTCACGCCACAGGGGCCAGTATCACGCACAGTGTCACGCAACAGGGGCCAGTATCACGCACAGTGTCACGACACAGCGGCCAGTATCACGCACGGTGTCACGCCACAGGGGCCAGTATCACATACGGTATCACGCCACCTGCTGGCCGTACTACCGGGGACACACGAATTAGGATCGCAGTTGGGCTCTTGATTGGCTTGTGGTGAGCATGCAAGCTACTTAACTGAATAGTATTGCTATAGTTCGATGTAGCGCTTTGTAGCGTTGCGATCTGTAGCGTTGCAATTGAAGATTTTGTCGTAGTGAACACTTGTTTATATTTTGTTAACAGCAATGAGTGACAAAGCGGTAACGCTTAACAGTACAAGGAATAAATAGTATTGAGTTGAATCAATCATCTTGAATCAGTCATCACGAATATACTGATCCCGATTCCGTCTCGATTGGAGTAACTGTTTCATTTATCTTCTGACAAAGGGGCACTTTTTGAAGTGGCGAGCAACATATGGTCAGATGCAACAGACTTTCGTGGCATAAAGGTTGCATGGCTGAGCACATTTTATGGACACTAGGCACTGTTCGACCGTTAGTTGTAATCGATAGCCAATGAAATGCCCTTGAGCGTCATCGTACCGGCACGAAGCCACACTGATTCCAATCGAAGTGCAAGTCAAGAAAGACGGCGTTGGTTCATGGGGCTGATTTGATTTTGGACAGCTCTTAATTGAAAACGAATAATTTGTCTTGGCGGGTCAGTTTCTCCTTTTGTTATTTCCCTGGCTGCACCACGTACACAAAGGTGGAAAGTAGATGGAGCGATTACAGATAGCGTCCTACCACATGTTTACCGCAGAATGTATCTGTACAATACAAACATGAAGGCAGATCAGGATGTATCCTAGACACGGCATACGGTAATCTAGACGTTAGCACCTTCATGAGAACCATTGCGCATGTCTCACAGCCAGCCGATGAGATGATAATTTTATTTTCTTCTGTAACGTACATTTTTTTCGAGTCTCATCCGTGGCTCTAGACATCACGCAATAAATGAGCATCCCGCTTTTCGTAGCGACGATTAAAAAACCAGTTACAGCAATTGCCACTTTGTTACTGCCTCCAGCCGAATTACAAATGCTACAAATTAATCCCTCCCGTAGTGATGAACACACCGGTGCGAACATCTGCAGGCTAGATGTATGAAGAAGACGTAACGGAAATCGTAGACCGTATGACACAGGATTTGTTATTTCAGTTCCGGTGCAATCAAATACATTGAATTTAAAAAGGACTGAAACATTTATGCAACGCCATCGTCTTTCCCCTTTTTATTTTTTTGTGTAGTCATTTTGGGAGTAAGTATCTCAACCCTCGCCGTCTTTCCGGTCGGATCCTCACACCTCTTCTCGGGGTGGGGGATAGTAACCCCTCTAAAATCCAAACTAAGCGTCGCACGAAAACGAAAGAGGTGTCATCGGAAAGCGGTCGACAAGTAGGGTCCGGATTGAACCCCAAAACAATTTTCACCCAAAAGTGACGTCTCTAGAGGGCTAGATTTCACGACTATTCAACACTTACATTATGTTTTTGTTTCTGGGAGTTCATTTTTTGGAAATTTGAAGAAAAAACAAAAATTATTTGGAATCAGAAAAGGGCAGCGAAATCGACCAGCGCCATAATTTTTTTCTTGGGCACCAAAAATATATATTTTTTGAAACTTCAAAATATTGAGTTTTCAAGTTTTCTTTGATTTTCGTATTCTAATGGGTAGAGGAGGCCGATAAACATTGTTGGAAGTCAACTTGCCCTAATAAAAGTGCTTACTTTAGCCAGAATCTTCGATTTGAACTGCAATAGGCAAATATGCAAAATATACATGTAGTCAAAAACGGAAAAAATGAAAAATTCCTCCCATACGTTATATTACATCCCTAAAGATAAGCAAACGCTGAAAGGTTCAATAAAATATATGTATCCGTTAAAGCGTGACGACTGGTTGAACTTTTTTGGAAGTGACCTCACTTGACCTTGACTAACTCGTTGACCCTAGATGACGTGACTTCAAAATGTTGACGTAACATGCCAAATTGATGCAGAAAAATGTATGCCAAATTTTGGCGCGCTGCCACACGTCGGTCATTCACTATCCGCGAAAAATATAAGGGGGGGGGGGCGGTTGAAGACCCCGAGACGGGACGAGTTAATAATGACAAGTTAACTGAACTAATGGTGAACATCCATCAAAATGCAGATTCATTGAACCGTCTTGGCGAGATAAGTACATAAAGAGCGAAATTAGGATTGTAAGTAGTGGCGCAAGAAAGGGGGAGAGGATGCAAAGGGTACAAATGTCCTCGGCCCATGAGGGGTCCCCCAAGAATCGCGCCGGGGTATGACAAAATTGTACCGGAGCCCATATAAATCGCGCCGGGAACATCAAAAAGTCGCACCGATACGCCCGAAAATCACGCTGGAATCCCAAAAATATAGCCAGTCACATGAAAATCATGCTGGGGTCTATAAAGTCGCATTGGAGCCCCCGGAAATCACGTTATGGCTCCAAAAGGTCGGACCGGGGCCCCAGAACATCATGCTGGGTCCCCAAAAGTGGTTCCTGGTTCCATGAAAATCACATTGGAAACCCGAAAATCTGGCTGGGACCTAAAAATCTCACTGAGCCCCCAGAAGTGGCGCAGGCCACTGAAAATCACGCTAGCACCAACAGAGTAGCACCAGTGCCCGAAATGATGCTGGGTCCTCAATAGGTCGGACCGGGCCCCCAAAAAATCGCGCTGGCCCCAAGCGATCATGCCCGGCCACCTGGGCATCTGTACTCTAAACATAAATCCCGACTCCCGAAATTATCTGCGGCATTTGAAATTGCGTGAAAGCCTCCAAAACGTATCAAAACTCGAAAATATCGCGTTCAAAAATTATCACTAGGTAAAGGAATCGACCTTTTGAGCAAATAGTATTCGAAATACGGTGACTTTTTAGTTGGGGAGGGAAGATAGGCGCCACTCAGATCCGTTTGTCACTTGTCGCAAAACCTAGGTATATCACTGGTTGTAGGATGGACATTTTGAGAACTACAAAGATTAAAACTACGTATTATGAACCCTTTGGTCATAATACGCAATACTCAAATTAAGTTACCAATACGAACTATAAAACTGTAATCTGAAGTAAGAGGCTTGTGTATGTGGGTATCTCCTGTGAATGAGGGCCATTGTAGCATTTGCACGTCTTACCCAATGCGTTACCTGTGACTTTTACAAGAGAAGGTGAGAGGCACTTAGAAACGGGGTACCTGTGAGCCGGGGAGCTTATGAGTGCCTCTCGCCTTCTCTTGTAAAAGTCACAAGTAATGCCAAAATATGTCAGATTTGGAACAAGTTTTGATTACATTGCTGGAAAAATGCTGGGCTTTGTCCTTATAAGTTAGGTTATGTTATTTTAGGCTAAGTATTCAGCTAAGTAAGTATTCTTTTGGAGCAATACAGCCACCACATGCTGCTGCCATCTGTCGGCACGGATGCAAACTCTGGTGCTGTAAGGCGTTTACGGTGTCACCTAGCGGTATGATTCAGATCTACTTTTAGCTGATATGAAACTGGGTACTTGTGAGCTGTAGCACTTGCGAGCCCATCCTGTCCTCGCAAACTATAGAAGTAATTTGGCGGCTTTAGCACTTGTGAGCCGGGGAACTTGTGACCTGGGACACTTGTGATATGGGCCCAAGAAACTTGGCAACTGGTGACACTTCGCTGAGTGCGACCAGACGTTGCACTTTAACCGTCGCATTTCATCATCCTGTGAAAGGGTTTATGCGTGTCTTGGCATAGCGGCCAAAAACACCAAACTGACAGCCCAAATGTACACCATCGGTCCTTCAGCCGAGCTTCCTACGTCAGATCTGCCAACATTACACGATTCCCCCGCCAAAAATAAACTTTTGAAGGAGAAATCAGCATATGTCAAGAAGGAGAACACCTCTGTGGCGGAGCAGGTTGCCGAGAAGATCAAGGCTGTGTGGAATGGTGTAAATACGCTGCTACCGACGACATCGGAACACAGCATACAGCTCAAACTAGCGAAAGACTGACCTACTTCAGAAGTTAACCGTTCTCACATAAACAGCTAACTACTATCAGAATAAGTTCGAAACAAAGCTGGATAAACTTGGGGATATAAACTTTTTAAGTGCCTTACTCTTTCTTGTAGCCAACTGGGCTACAAAAGTGTGTCCTGAAAACGTTCATATGCAATGTCAGTGTCCATAGAGCGATACAATTCCGAAAGTTAAACTGCTGTACTTAAAAGACCAGAAGCAAGCGGTGGGTCGAAAGGATGCCAGGCAAATGATGGACATTAATAAGGAAAATGTAAGTCACAAAGACACATGGACAGAGAAATGAACGACATTAGCTCTCTCTCGCTCTCGCGCGCGCTCTCTCTCTCTCTCTCTTTCTTTCTCTCTCTCTCTCTGCATCTCTCTCTTTCTTTCTCTCTCTTTCTTTTTCTTTCTTTCTTTCTTTCTCTCTCTCTCTCTCTCTCTCTCTCTCTCTCTCTCTCTCTCTCTCTCCCTCTCTCCCTGGTTACATTTTTTATTCCACGTTACAGCACCAGCTTTTTATGCTACAAACCCCAACTTCTGAATTGGTGATGGGCGATATTTCAGCCGATCGTCCACCTGTGCTATCTACGTTCGTTTCCGTTCAAGATATACAGTTATAAATAATAATAATCACAACATTTGAATTCATGTCACAGTTCAGTCTCAATTCCTGAACATTTGCGTTTCTTGCAAAAGTTAAAACGAAATTCAAGAACATCTTCAGGTAATCTCGGCAAATAAACTACGAAGTTACTCTATATCGAACGAAGCGTTTCTCGCCCACTTTATGAAACCACAGCCCTGCCTGCAATCACAGTAGTTCTGACAACTTAGTTTTCTCTCCTCCTCCCTCGCGCCTCGTAACGAAAAGATTGCTGAGCGCCCAGCCGAGTTCCACGAAGCACGTCCCAAGTCCCATGCCCGGGCCCAATCTAAAACTCCTGTTGCCGCGTTTTGCGACTTGCGCCGCGAAATATGAGCGGCCAAAAACAATATCGGCGTGCTGGCGGTCAGACGCCGACCTTGTTGTTGCCGGCGGAGATGGGAGCGGCGGTCGCATCAGATAACACCGCCCGCTGTGGCCTTCGCCGGGCGCCAGAGCCCGAGCACCTGCGACTGCAATCGTTTGTGGACGCACCAGGCAAGGGCAAGGACAATAACTTGGTTTGTGGACGCACTAGGCAAGGGCAGAGACAATAACTTGGTTTGTGGACGCACCAGGCAAGGGCAGGGACAATAACTTGGTTTGTGGACGCACCAGGCAAGGGCAGGGACAATTACTTGGTTTATGGACGCACCAGGCAAGGGCAGAGACAATAACTTGGTTTTTGGACGCACCAGGCAAGGACAGGGACAATAACTTGGTTTGTCGAGGCACCAGGCAAGAGCAGGGACAATAACTTGGTCTGTGGACGCACCAGGCAAGGGCAGGGACAATAACTTGGTTTGTGGATGAACCAGGCAAGGGCAGGGACAATAACTTGGTTTATGGACGCACCAGGCAAGGGCAGGGACAATAACTTGGTTTGTGGATGAACCAGGCAAGGGCAGGGACAATAACTTGGTTTAAGGACGCACCAGGCAAGGGCAGGAACAATAACTTGGTCTGTGGACGCACCAGGCAAGGGCAGGGACAATAACTTGGTTTGTGGACGCACCAGGTAAGGGCAGGGACAATAACTTTGTTTCTGGACGCACCAGGCAAGGGGAGGGACAATAACTTGGTTTATGGACGCAGCAGGCAAGGGCAGGGACAATAACTTTGTTTCTGGACGCACCAGGCAAGGGGAGGGACAATAACTTGGTTTATGGACGCAGCAGGCAAGGGCAGGGACAATAACTTTGTTTCTGGACGCACCAGGCAAGGGGAGGGACAATAACTTGGTTTATGGACGCAGCAGGCAAGGGCAGGGACAATAAATTGGTTTGTGGACGCATCAGGATGACAAAGACAGAGTCAATGACTTGCCTTATGGATGTACCAGGATGTTAAGGGCAGGGCCAATCACTTGACGTGCTCATATTTGGTCGGAATGACTGCATAATCAAATCCTCGCCATTACGATCATATTTCAGAAGTATATTGACACCTACCAAATATGGGTCGGCATATTTTTCTTCTCACGTACTCCAAACACTCGTAATACCGAATCGAAATTTATAATGTTCGGCGAAGTGTCGCTACCACACCTCGCCGGGTCTGCGACTTGCCGATGCAGTCCGATGCGCTCTGAGGTTCGCCTTCCTGCCCCGCGCTGACGAGGAGGCGCTCACATCTGACACCGTGTCTCTCCGACAGGTCGGGATGGCGGCGACCCGGCTGCCTGTTCTGCTGACGCTGCTGACGCTGCTGACGCTGCTGACGATGTTCGCGGCGCCGACGCGCGCCTGTCGCAAGGCCGAGTTCCGCTGCAAGAACGGCCGCTGCATCGCGCAGAACCTGTTCTGCGACGGCGTCAACCACTGCAGCGACAAGTCAGACGAACCGCCGCACTGCTCCCGTGAGTGTCCACTGCCCTACGGAAAACTCCTACATGAAACACTAATCACGCGAGTGCCCACTGCTTTCCGGCAAACTCCTACATAACGCACTGCTCCCGTGAGTGCCCGCTACGTTCCGGCAAGCTTCTATATAACGCACTATTCCTGTGAGTGCCCACTGCCTTCCGGATATAACGCACTGTTCCCGTGAGTGTGCACTGCCCTACGAGAAACTTCTACATAAAACACTAATCCCGTGAGTGCCCACTGCCTTCCGGATATAGCGCACTGCTCTCGTGAGTGTCCACTGCCCTACGACAAACCTCTACATGAAACACTAATCCCGTGAGTGCCCACTGCTCAACGGCAGACTTCTGCATGACGCATAACGCAATGAACGACGCAATCTAATGCGCAACGCTGTGGTCTCCGTGGTGCCTCTCCTGCAGCGTACCGGGGCGGCAGTAGCTCAGTCGATGAGGTGTCGAACTCTTGATCGCAAGATCGTGGGTTCGAATCCCGCATCCGGCGCGATTACCGAGTCCGCCCGATGCCAAGCGGCGTGAGGGTTGGCGACGTTATACGATCTGGGAGTTGAGTGCGTCGTAGAAGAACCCATGGTTGCTGTCCATCCGGCACGATACCTTCACTGGCGCTGATGAGCGGACAGAACACGCAGAAGGCACGCCGGATGGTCTCGTTGCAGCGCGTGAATGTGTTCTTGCGATGCGATCCCTGCCGACGGCGATGATGCCGTGCCTGTCCGCCAGGCGGCCTAAGCGTCGTTACTCTGGAGATCTCGGCAACTCGCCTGAACTAAGTGGAACTTCTTGCGAATGTGATTTGTACGCCGTTATCATGCCGCCAACTTCATGCTGGAAGTTTTTGGCAGAATACTGCGTACTTTAACAAATGTCATCTCGTTGATTATCTGGAAAGCAGGAACTGAACGGAATGGGATGGCGACTTGGTGCTCTCGGGGGAGAATACATAAACATACGAAGAGAAATACGGTGCAGGGCGCAGTGAATGCCGCAAGCTGTGTGAAGTTAGTCCGCAAAGTTCTGACAGAAATATGCTATCACTCCCGCTACCCGGAGTTGCCGTTGGAGAGTTCATTTATGCGGTCAAGAGGAAGGATATATCAGGGAGAGAAATATCCGCGAATCCAAGGAATAATCAGTGGCGATTGTTAGTTAGTTATTAGGGCTTTAGGGCGCAGTGGCGATTGTGCAACGCATACAATTATCTAAATGTAATCAAACTGTAGCAGCACGACTAGGTTCCCTACTCCTTCTACAGTCCTACCAGCGTGTGTAGGTGCGAGTGAATTTTGCCAGCCTGCCACACGGTGGCAGGCTGACAAAATTCACTGCCCTAAGCGCGCAAAATCCACTCAGGTCATACCAGCCTCACTATGTGAGGGAGATGATTTGAAAACTCAAAAGCTAGTGAGCGGCACATGACATCTGCTGCAATATTACACCGGTGCCATATTCCAGTATTCTGAGCGGGCGTACATCATTTGCAATCTGCTCTTTATGCCTCACCAGGTCACTAATTACCCGCTGGAGCAACACCAGCTCGGCCAACATGTCCGGATGTATCACTACTCGTTGGAGCAAGCTACACCAGCTCAGCTAGCATGCATCGGATGTATCATCGCCCGTTGGAGCTACACCAGATCAGCCAACATGTATCGGATGTGCGGTGCCGGATGCGAGGGTTTAACTCGTTGCACCAGGCGATGTGGTGGTAGCGGGACGACCCTGGGACCGACGTTCCGATTAATTCGCCGTCCGGCTAAATCACGTCACGTCAATTTTGACCTGGCGTGGCCAAGCAGAAACATGATAGATCTGGCATAGTTGCGATTGGCAATAACTTCTGCACACAGATCTGTGTGCAGGAGTCCCCTGTTTGGAAGTGGACTCCTTTACCTAATTTAATATACTAAACATATATTGAATATACATACATATACTAGAATAGTACGCATGCACTACAACATAGATCGATGCTCTATTAATAATCAGTTGAGGGTTGTTGCTGAGGAGGTACTTAGTTGTACGCTGCTGACAAGTTCAGAGGCGTGATATAGGTGGTATGCTCCTGCACGAACCACGTATTAGGCAGAGTGACAATTGTCAGCCTTGTCCCAAAACACTGAGATAGGTGTCCCCTGCACGCCTGGGAGGGCCGGGTGTAATATGCACTTGCAGCGGCAAGCAGGACATTGCTTACCAGCAAAGACTGTACCGCTTTGTGCTGGTTAAATTTGCGGATTTGCGGTTAATTCGACCATAGTCTTCTGGACACGAGTGTTGATTTCTAAAAATGATTATGGGGAGGGATGGCAAAATACATAAAGGCAATGTGCAGGCGCAAATTAAGTGTGGGGAGAGCATTCCATAGGTTTCCATGCTAAAAGTTGAAATTACCGGGCGGGTATGGTGGTGGGGGAGGGAGAGACAACAGTGAGGGGGCACCTGCCCCCTCAAAATTATATAAAATAACACCCTGGTTGTGGACAAGAAAACAAGAATCAACGCAGTAAAATTACAACCGCATGCTATCTGACTTGCCTCTTTAGAAGCGTGACAAGCGTCCGCTCGCGTTTTGAACCGTCTCACATCACGGATGATTCGGGCGCAGGATAGCCCGTTACGTGCTAACGAGGCACATGTAATTGATCAATCTGTCAGCATTGCCGTTGGTGTGCATTAGGCAAGTGAGTGTATGACTTGGTATCGCCTCACCAAGTAGCTTTAGGACCTCTCAAAATTGCTCGTTCTAAGTTGGCACTCCGCGAACTTTCATTGTAGGTTCTTTTAACTTTAGCACTTGGCTCACAACTTGACGATTTAGCTACTTGCTCTCGAAATAGGGTCCCTAGCGGGTACCTGGAAAACTGGATTCAGGACATGCGGCTGGAAGCATGTGTTCGTGGTTGCCAGATTAGTGATGCCAGTTTATCGCGGACCAGCGCTGTAATTATGCATTGGGTGCATTCTGCTTCGTAGAGTTGCTTGCACCAAGACAACTATATATTAAATACCCCGTACAGTGTATCCAAGCGTCCTGGACTACGGATAATGTAAACCAAATTATTACCCAATACATGAGCTCCAACTTAACGGGGGCGATTATCCAGGCTTTACTTCTTTTAAACTTGAACACTCGAAGCGTGTTGGTTCACCATCCGCCTTGCTCCCCAGACACCAGGCAGCAAGCTTCAAGCACATCAAAGCTACTCACTTTGTGGAAGGAGTTTCCAGTGGTATGACCGGATCTCGCCGGTCGGACCTCCCGGCCAGCTGGGAGCATGCTCCGAGATGTGTGGGGCAACCTGCAGGACCTCCAGGCTATAGAGCAACGATCAATGATGGCCCGGCGCCGTTTGACACAGCCGGCCGTGATAGACTGCCCTCAGTTCCCGGGCAACTCATGTCCAGATAGTCTGTCATCACATGACCGGTGACGTCACTGATCAATGATCCGGTGGCGTTGCCGACTCGTAGTCCAAGAACAGGTTGGACATGTCTGGGTCATGAATGTGATGAAGTGATTTGACCCATATGTTTCTGGGCCGGCTATATCCCATTACAACCCACCATACCCCATTGCAGCTTATGTTGTTACAAGAGGTGGAAGATGTAAAGATCGAATAGGCGATCAGAAAGCTGGCGGGATTTTTTACCCGTCTTTGGGATGCGACTAAGCCTGGCTTTTGGCCATTTTCTGTTGTAAACTCGTACAAAAGCATTTGAGCAAAACGACTGCATCGAGGTAAATGCGAATCAAACCTATCAATTATTCAATTATTTTAAGTCAATCATTACATTATCGTCATTTTGATTTGTTCTAAAGTCGACCCCTGATTCGGATGCAGTACCTTTCATATTCGGCTACAAACACCATTACGAATTATGTTGTTTATGTTATGCTCTCCTATGGCGAACTGCCCAGGAATCAAGACAGCCAGCTGATGAATGCCTCATCCTTTTCAGCTATTTTCTTTTTGCAGATAGACCACCACCAGGTATTCGCAAGAGAAGTAGCCCCGGGAGCACTTCAGCAAGGCAGAAAGCTAACAACACCAAAGAATTCCTGGATCCACTTAGCAAAATGTGTGACGAGGGGGAAAAGAGGAAGATATATTAATGTCATATAGCACATACTTACATAGTTTGTGCGCATCCACATGTCCATGCATTTTGCTGAATGACAAGCAGTCCAAATCAACTTGGGATGACGTTTAACTGCATTAGTTCTGAACAGTCCCAACAGGTATAGACCGTCTGACCGCATCCGAGTGTGCTGAAATTGTCGTAGGAACTCTTCATGAAATCCAGGCGAAAAAACGAAACAAATGAAGACGATGAGTCAGGGAACAAAAACCAAGCACATAGATACTGGAAAAGACGAATGGTGAGACAAGGTATAGAAACTAAATTGGATATTTGCAACCTATCTTTGCACCTATGTAGACGGATAATACAATTCGCGGTTCATATGCACTATTTAATCAGCATCAGTGTAGCTTCACTATTTTGCCACCAGAAGTGCGCGATGTTCCGGCTAGATCACATCCGTTTCGTATTCGTGCTAGGGGCAAATATGTACGAGAGGTAAGTGAAGTATTCGCTAAGCAATCTTAGCAATCTTGGGCTAGATATATTTA
Organism: Imbricaverruca yamaguchii; assembly: GCA_034440575.1. NCBI lineage: Eukaryota > Metazoa > Arthropoda > Thecostraca > Neoverrucidae > Imbricaverruca > Imbricaverruca yamaguchii. The sequence goes on from JAOTOL010001663.1 coordinate 6,313,298, forward strand.
CATGCGCATAACGGACACGGGCCATTCATCTTGAAAGTTGCATTCCCGCTAGGCAAGATAGGATGTGCTATAGTGAACCTCATAATTCATATTTGGCGCGCTCGGTATCTGCTGTGGTCAAGTATTATACGCCTTATATACGATCAAGATATAAGTCGCATTGTATGCGATGCACACAGTATGCGATCAAAGGTATTTGGCGCGATGCATCCGTCCATATGCATCGCACCATATACCTTTGAACATTTGAGTCATCGCAATCGTGTTCCCAACACGACACCCTGTGTGTATCTGTGCATTTGCCTGTGCCTCTCACTTGGTATGCTGCGGCTGGCGGTCAGTATGACAGTAATTGACCGGGGATGGATGAAGTGGGAAGGTTTACTCAACCAGGCCGCGGCTTAATCATTCGTTAGGGCATAACATAAATTCACGCAAAGGCGTGGATCGCTCAGAGATAAATGATAAATATCTGGTTAGAAATAGTTCGGCTGTTCTTCGACACTGCATTGATGTGAACAGATCTGATGTCAATGAATCATGCCGTCAGGAATCTGCTAGAAATGGTCTCAGCACTTCCAAAATGAAGCAACTCTGGTTTGTGCCGTAAGCTTCAACAGTTGATGCACACTTCAACACAGATCATATTTACTGGCTATGAAGGTAATACAAGTGCAGTTTGGCAACTGCATATGCTGAATATGCATGCAAATATCCGGCATAAATTGCTTATAAGGCCATCCTGTAGTTGCAAAGACGGTACCATATTGCATGCATAAATGGCATTCCGGGCTTTTGGCCGGGCTTCGGGGCATATTAACCGGTCTGAAGCGGAGGCTGGTCGCACAGACCGGCTGGGCTTCGGTCCCGAAACGCTATTTGTCACCTCTAATTGTTGCAGTCAGGCCTCGCCGCACCGACAGGCAAATCGATATCCGCCAGGCCCAAGGACGCAGGATTCTTGGAAGACCCTCAGGCTAACTTGCGACCTACGTACCTTGGGATGCAATGTGCAGTACCGTTACAAAGCTTGCGTCATCGAGAGCCGGAAGTATGCCCAAGCTTTACATTTTGGCTGACCATGAAGTCACTAGAGGTCACGTTTAACCAACATGCGGATCTACACTTGTGTACCTGGAATTGGTTAAGAAAGGCAAACCTTGTTTTGCGTCAAGTGATGGCGGAAGAGTTGTCTCTTCAAAGCATAGGAAGAAATGCTGACACTTTTATGATGCAGGAATCCTGGCAAAGGGCATCGGAAAGAACCATCCTTGACTTATTTGGTGATACATATTCATGCTCAAGAGAATATGCAAGGAAAAATGTGATATAACCATGTTCTGGATTGGTGTTTCATTGGGATCCCGTGTTTTTTTATCCACGAAAGTAAATCGATAAGAATAATGCGCTGCCATATGTTAAGACCAGCCACTTGCAGTTAATTTCAACTTAGCCCGAGTCAATGCAAACATCGTCTGCCACAAATGGTGAGGAACGCCATGGAAACCAATGTGAAATATTGGTTTGATCAGGATATGCACGGTATTTATAAGGAACTAAACACAGATGTGAGGTGCAGAAGTCCTGGGCAATAGTTATGAGAAAGGCCGTGAGCATGTGCTGGTTGTGAAACATACGTTCATTAACATAAATTAGTGGGATGTTGTACCTGCTACTTTCCTAAATACCTTAACATTTGGGTGTGTTTCATTGAGGAGTGGTAGGTGGGTGCCCAGATGGACATTACTAGGAATATGCATCAGTCAAACTAGGCTGAAGCAAACTCCCAACCATACGGTCAAACTTTCTTAAGGTGTGCAAATTTGATGCGAATCTCGAGATCTTGTCACATGCACACACGCTAGTGTATTCTTCATGCCGCCGGCACCCCCATTTAGAAACGCCAGGAGGAGGAGAGTTGGAACTCGCTCTCCTCCTGCACTGGGAAAGGTCGCAAGATAGCATGCACGAGCAAAGGAAAAAGTGCACCTAGCGAAAGAATAATAGCACAATCCCAAGCGTGGTTAAATTTAGCCGACATTCTCATTATTTCTCCTTTCATTAATGCTAAAATGCGCTCCGAAGAAAACTATGGTTTTTCTTTTGAGAAAACTCGACTGCGACGAACAGGAGCAATCAAGAATAAATTTTCATTTTATCGATGCATAAACACAGCCATTTTAATATGCACGCCAAATAATATGGAGCAATATTTTACCAGTTGCACGTGAACCATTGCGATTTAGAGACGCATGAGTACTCGAACAAGCCGGTTCGCCTCTCGGGAATTTCTGGAGACAACATACGAAGACGCCGACGATAGCCAAGCTAGGTGCAGGTGCGCACCCAGGATTTTTTTTTCCATGGGGGGCCCGGACCGAAAAGGGTAATTGGCCGGCTCCAAAAGGGCACTTTGCGGCCCGGGGCACACTGGAAGGTTTGCTGACCGGGGGGAGGGGGCGGGGCGTTAATATTTGTTGTGGCCAAAAGGGCAGTTTTGTGCCCAAAGGGCACCTTTGGCACAGGCGGGGCACATAAGGCAGGTGATTTTTGGGCTAAATTTGGGACAATCCGGCCAAGAGGGCACTTTTAGGTCAAAAGGGCACTTTTGGCCAAAAGGGCACTTTGGTCTCATGGGGGGGGGCCTGGCCCCCCTCCGGTGCGCCTATGACTAGGTGTATATCGGCGCCATTCCTTAGCCTTCTTCAATATCGAAAAGCTGACTCGCTCACCTTTATAAACATAAATCCCACAATGTCATATTTATTATCAGACATTGGATAGTTGCACACCCTGAACAATACCGAATGCTTATTATTTAAATAAAATGCAATTGTCAGGTGCAGCGATGATTCACTAGGCCTCACCATCAGAAGTAAGTCGACCTCAAAAGCAGCAGTAAAACTGAACACACACACACACACACACACACACACACACACACACACACACATATATATATATATATATATATATATAATAGCTTCTATGGGTCTGCAGGTTGGAATACAGCGCGAGTGACGCCTGCCTTTCCATCACATGTTGAATGGAAGTCGCTGAAGTTCCTGACGTCAGTCTATGAGACCTCGCAAGTGACAAATAGTGTGACGTCATGGCTTCCGGGCAGCGTTGTCATGGCGACAGAGGCGCGCGAGATTGGACATGAAGGCTGCCGAACGGCCGGATATGATGCACATTCCAAATTGACAGAGCTGGCTCACCGGGGTGGCTGGCGAGTTCGCGATTTGCATACGACCTTCGCTGTTTGCCAAGGTCTGTGCCATAGTAGCCCTGCGGCCAAAGAGACATTGGAGGCTATCAATCAGGGGCGGATCCAGGATTTCTGATCGGGGTGAAGTGCACTTGTTATGTAGGGGCGTTTTTTTTTCTCCGTAGCGGTCGCCATTCACTGGAAGACTCGCCAAGCCGAGGGGAGTTGCGCTGGGGTGTTCTGGAAGAGTGCCAATTCTCCATAAGGGGCGCATGCCATTTGCTGAAAAATTCGCCCTTCTGGACGGATGGGATCGCACTCCGGCGTGCGAGAAGGCACCGTTTTTTCCAGTCGCACGGGAGCCACATGGATATCGAGGGGTTGACGCATGCTCCAGTCCCCTGGAAGTGGACACGCCACTGCCATAAGTGGCGTCAGACCATGCTCAGTGTTACACACAGTCTCCGTAGCTCCGATCCTGGAGGCCAGTGGGAATGTCTCCTACCGTCAGCTTGCTTGCCTTCAGCAACACCGCAAGTGCTGCTATTGCGTATAGTTTCCAGACTCCTGCCTCGATTGCGTAGATTCGTACTACTTCTCAGCTGTACGAACAGCGCCAGTGCAGATCACTGCATGTTGCACTATTGCAATGGTGCAACATGCAGTGAACTGCTCGCGTATCATGTCTTCGTTAATGTCGGAGTTTCAGTATGTGACTGATGGCTCGGTGAATTCAATTATTATTTACCTGCACTTGTAAGGTTTATATGTTCTATCTTTCTATGGGCAGGCCTCCAATGGCTAAACTTTGTACGGCTGAGCTTCCAGTTTAAAGTCAATTTGGCGCGGCCTGACTTCGCATATATGAATGTAGTACGGTTGGTTTTGTCCGACGGACCTGTTGATACCAGCATCTCAATGGAATAGCCGGCTAATGCGCCTACATTGGGGCGAAAGGTCTTTTCCTCAAAAGCGTGATAACTCGGATGGACGTGCATTTGTTGGACGCCCATTGGCCTAAAAAACTGGCAACCATTGGCGAGTGATTGCGGGACGTGGGTTGGCAGCCAGTGCCGATCAACCAGTCGCCAACTTAACGGACTCTCCAGCACGTGATCTACCACCAAACAGATCCATCGAGCTGATGGCGTGGCCGCCGGGCACGGCCTTGGCTCACGCCATCCGGGTGTTTCTCGTTCGTGGAAAACAAGGGGTCTCGAATAGCCCGATGTATGCATTTTTTCTTCTTCTGAAAGCCTGCAGAGAGCGTCATGTTGATATCTTGGCTGGATGCATGTGCCTGATGCACGGCGGCGTGCCCATTCCTGTGCCTGGGTCCGCCTCTGCAGGAGGCCATTGCCCTTCCACTGAGCCGGGTCGCTGGAAGGCCGCAAACAAATCAGAAGTGGTTTCGCCTCCTTGAATCCACGAAATGACCACCTGTGTCAACACTGATCAAACCCAGGCTTTTGCTTGGCGAGCTATAAAGTGGAAGTGCTTTGCAGGGCTTCCAGTTGCATGAGCATGCGCTTCGGAGTGTCTCCAAACCGGCGGCAGCCGCCAAAGATATGAACTTGATGGGAGACACGCCTAAGCTAGACTAATAACACCAGGCGTTAAGGGCCGCCGAAAGGCAAGGCACTATTCATATTCAGACATTCTTGGCTAATTAAAATCAGAATCAGAAAATTAGTCGCACGCCAGCACTTCAACTTCCATACACAGTACACACAGTACACATTAGCCATGCTAGAATCAGGGGCGGCTTTCACTGCACTTTCATACATAGTACACACCAGCCATACTGGAATGCGAGGCGCCTTTCCTTGCACTTTCCCACACAGCACACACAAGCCATACTAGAATGAAAGCAGCCATGCTGCCATCATAACATGATGAGCGGGTTTGTTCATTTCGTCTCCAAACATTCTTCCTGGCTGGCGTTTGCCACCGACGTCGTAGCTGAGTTGCCAGGATTTACGACCTCTGGCTACGGCGTGGCAGATGGAGGCCACGGCAATCGAGCGCCAGGAGGTGCGTAATGGGAACGTTTCCGGATAGAGCACCTCTTCGCCATCAAAGTGCAATCTTAGCCAGGGGCGGATCCAGGAATTGTCACGGAGGGCAACATTCTGCATCAAATGGCATTGTGTAGAATATACGTGATGCCTGGTCTGACATTACACCATTGACATTTTGCATATTCAGGGTATCCAGCGAACACAAAGACTCTCGAGGGGCATTAATGCATTGACCTAACATCGACAATGCGATACCATCGGTTCGTGCCATGTTTGCAGAGCGCACCTGTCGAGTCATCATCGGCGGTCGATGACGTCAGACCCGCCCGCGCCCACGAGCGTTGGAGCGTCCGGGTGTTGGGATCGGTGTCTGCCGACCACCTTCGCCGTGCCTGTGGAGCACACATGGTGCGCGTTGACCTCCTGTCGGTGGTGTCAGGGCGGGGGAGGGGGATCGGACGTGTCAGGGGGTGGGGGGATGGAGGGGGTCACAGTCGGACACCTGCGTGGCATTCGTCCCGACCGGCGTTCCGACCGTGCTCGGGACGCCCGGCGATCCGCAGAGCCCAGCTGGCCGGACAGAGCGCCCTCTCGTGAAGTAGGCGTCTCTCACGTCATGTCCTCGTCCCATCACCCGCCGAGTAGCGGTCGGTGGGGCGTCTCTCACGTCATGTCCTCGTCCCATCACCCGCCGAGTAGCGGTCGGTGGGGCGTCTCTCACGTCATGTCCTCGTCCCATCACCCGCCGAGTAGCGGTCGGTGGGGGGGGAGACGCCGTCAAATCCATGCAGCGGCTCGGCGCAAAGCTGCCGAACACCACCGCGCGGCACGGACGGCGATAGATTCGCTGATGAACTGGTGAAACTGGGAAACATTCACGGGGCGTGTGTGGCCGCTCTCCGACATGGATCGAGTCGAAACACTCGCCCCGGTCGTGCCACGGGGTGTCCGCCACGGGGTGTCGAAACACTCGTGCCCCGGTCGTGCCACGGGGTGTCCGCCACGGGGTGTCGAAACACTCGCCCCGGTCGTGCCACGGGGTGTCCGCCACGGGGTGTCGAAACACTCGCCCCGGTCGTGCCACGGGGTGTCGAAACACTCGCCCCGGTCGTGCCACGGGGTGTCCGCTGCCGAATGTAGCGGTCCGCGCCGACGGTGCCGACGAAAAGGCCGACGCCCGCGACTGGCGCGAGACCGCTGTTGCAAGGCTGTCAAGCCACCCCATGAACTCCGCGTGGGAGCGAAAGTTGACGTCCAAGACCATGGGTCAGGCAGACGGGACCGAGGGGAACAGTCGTGGTGCTGGCTAACGTCGCGGCTATTATGTAGCGAATTGGGGCTGTGTTTGTTCGTTGTCACCGGTCGCTGTTGCCACACCCGGATGCCCCACATCGCTGGTCACTGCTGCCACACCCGGATGTCCCACATCGCCGGCCGCTGTTGCCACACCTGGATGCCCCACATCGTCGGCCGCTGCTGCCACACCTGGATGTCCCACATCGTCGGCTGCTGTTGCCACACCTGGATGTCCCACATCGCCGGTCCTGTTGCCACACCTGGATGTCCCACATCGCCGGCCGCTGCTGCCACACCCGGATGCCCCACATCGCTGGTCACTGCTGCCACACCCGGATGTCCCACATCGCTGGCCGCTGTTGCCACGCCTGGATGTCCCCACATCGCTGGCCGCTGTTGCCACACCTGGATGTCCACTCGGCTTGCCACACCCGGATGTCCCACATCGCTGGCCGCTGTTGCCACACCCGGATGTCCCACATCGTCGGCCACTGTTGCCACACCTGGATGTCCCCACATCACTGGCCGCTGTTGCCACGGATGTCCCATGGCTGTGCCACTTGCCCCACATCGCTGGCCGCTGTTGCCACACCCGGATGTCCCACATCGCCGGCCGCTGTTGCCACACCTGGATGTCCCACATCGTCGGCTGCTGCTGCCACACCTGGATGTCCCACATCGCTGGCCGCTGCTGCCACACCCGGATGCCCCACATCGCTGGCCGCTGTTGCCACACCCGGATGTCCCACATCGTCGGCTGCTGTTGCCACACCTGGATGTCCCCACATCGCTGGCCGCTGTTGCCACACCCGGATGCCCCACATCGCTGGCCGCTGTTGCCACACCTGGATGTCCCACATCGCTGGCCGCTGTTGCCACACCCGGATGTCCCACATCGTCGGCCGGAGCCACCGGTCCGGCACCAGGCCGATCTGAGCTCGTGCGCGCATCAGGGCCTCACCTGGAATTCTGATCAGGCGTTGGTAACGATATCGTGGCTAGAACGTGAGAGCCTGCCCTGCCGCCAAGAGCCAGGCGAACTCGCGGGCAGTCAAGCCCATTGATAAGTGTCTCACGTTCGAAATCTTGTGTTAGATGGGATCGGTGGTTCTCCCTTTCATGCCTTCGATTATGCGGTATATGCGATTTGTGCTGTGATGTCTTTCGGCGTCTTTTCATATGCATTGTGCTGTATATCGCGTACATTATTGCATTCAAACAACGCAAATAATGCTGGGGGAGAGGTACATAATGATGTGCCATAATTCTATACCTGGGTGTACTTCTGCGGGTGGGTCATTGCCCTCCGGCTGAGATCGACTTGAAAGTCAGTGTGCTTACAAAAGGTCGCCAGTAGCATGGTATTATACTTCTCCAGCATATTATAGTATATATATATATCCGCATTGAAATCGCATCAACAGTCACCGGTGTTGAAATGCCGAGTTATACCGACCAAACTGTGAGAATAACTAACTGATTTTGTCGTTTATTTACATATATATATATGTATGTGTGTATGTATGTGTGTGTGTGTGTGTGTGTGTGTGTGTGTGTGCGTGTATATGTATATGTGCATATATTCAAGCCCACCAGCTTATTTCAGGCTGCGTGCCATCTTGACGTCTGTACCAAGCCTGAACCCCGGCACCAACCCCAATTCATGGTGTGACCATTGAAAACATTTGAGTCATCCGGAACATAGGGAATACAAGCGGTATCTCATCGTAATACAGACCGCAAAATGCCAGTGTCGCTTATATTCCGAGAGCTGAGATAGCTTCAGGATAGTGTGTGGGTTCCTGAGCAGGAGATCGTGTGGGCTCTCACTTGTCGCCGCTCTTCGTCGGCGACCCATTGGGCTGAGGTCGGGTTCCCCAACATGACCATACAAATCCACACGTCATGAGAGGCAAATATCTAATCAGGCCATAAATGCTGTTTGCCATCATTTGGATGTTGAACAAAATATAAGTTGACGTACGTTAGAGAAGTCAATCACACCCAAATAAAGGTGTTATGCTTCTAGGTTTTCCACAAAATATTCGTCATTTACAACCAGCGATGACATTCTGGCCTATGTGGCCTACTATTTACATGGCTGTTATTCCCTGACGGAATGGGTAGTGAAAATTGAACCTGTAGTGAAAATTCACCATGGCAACTGGTTTGCTGTTCCTTTGTTTTCATTGAGTGTTATGGAAAGAATATCGACGAATCTATGCTCCCTATTCACAGTGAAATAAATCCTAAGAATTAAACATGCTTCTCACGCACATGCTGGCGAGAAACCCGTGCGATTCACCCCTCCCCCTGCATATCCAGCCCACGCAAACATTTCCATGAAGCATTAATATCGGATGCCTTTCAACGGCTCCTGGTAGTCCAAACATGATCAACTAAGCGCAACACTGTGGAAAAGCACTCCAACTCCCGATACAAGTTTGATGCCCTTACAAGGCGGCTGTCGGTTCCAGCTCTCATTAGCGGTACAAGGGTACACAGTACGTCCGGACCGTCGCCTACGGAAAGGCCACATGAGCAAACTGACACCGGACTGCCCTCCCGGTTTATCAGCGATGGAAGAGTGAGGGTCCTCTAACGGTGTTGAAATGCCCAATTATACCGACCAAGCCGTGAGCATGGCTAACTGATTTTGTCTTCTTCTTTTTTCAAGCAAGCAACACTCGGCCATTCCAGCTCCTACGGGGTGATGCAGCCTTGTGGCCGATGTTGGGGGCGGGAATTTTCAGCGCGCTGACCAGCACATAAATCAGGTCCGAACTCGCACTCAAACACCAGGTGGAACAAATCGCGTTGTCAGCCGGTGAAATTGGCGCAGGAGGAGGTGGAATATGCGCTCCAGAATGAATGCTAAGAGAATACTAGGCACCTCTGGAAGCACTTGTCCAGAACGCAACTTTTGGCCGCGTACGATTTTAGCGAACTTCGGTTTGTCAATTACAATCTCCAAGTTGAGAGGGAAAGATCGATTTTTAAAACCAACGTGGCACATTGTTATATACGAGTGTGCCACTTTCTCTGTTATGAACCGGCTCGTGCTAAAATCCGGACTTACGCTGTTCCATAAACTCATCTAGAGGATGGATTATGTTGTCCAGAACTTTAGTTGTCTAATACCCTTCCAAGATCATGTTCAGTGGAGAAGTTGTATTTCAATCGGGGAAAATTAGGTCTGACTTTCTGTTTTCTCATCACGTTCCCTGCCGGCTCGTTCTCTGTGCAATGCAATCCGGAAGTTATGCTCGTGTGAGCTTCCCAAGTTCGTCTCCCAAGCTTTTGCTGGCAGATGTGATGAGGGAAGTGGCGTGAGGAATACCTGGCGGTTTGGCCTGGAGTGTGACTGAACGATCGTCACGCTGGCTGCCGCGTCGCATACGCCAGCTGCATGCCTGATCTACTGTGCCACTAGGAAGCGTATGTGACGTCGTCCCAGCTTGATTTTCTGTTTGGAGGCAAGCATGCCATCGCAGCTAATTCCACAATTCGGAAAACGTAGGATCGGTTTCGAGACCGACAACACTGAATAACAACATTCTCCTTGTTGAGTGGACCGGACCATAGAGGTTACTTGCGCGCCGGCTTTAAAGCTACAGGGTTTTGCAGGAAACTTCAAGGCAAGTGTACATCTACGTTAATGGAGACCTATGTTAAAGTGTATGCGATATGAAGGTGCCGAAGGCGGGGAGGGTGTGGAGGGAGAGGCATCTTCCAGATGCTTAGAATTTAGTTTACTTTGGGTCTCCTCAAGATAATCTATAGTTGGGGTGGAAGGCAGTTTGGGATGGGCCAAGGGCCGAAAAAGCCGAGGCCTACTGCTTTATGGATACTTAACTTCGGTACTTCTGCCCAGGAATTACCGGACTCATATGAACTGGAGGAGTTTTAAATACGTTTCTAATCCGGACTGAAAGTTGAAAGTGAAAGCTGAAAGTTAAGGCTGGCGACGTTTTTACAAGTTGCGTGCTATGTTTACTGGAGCAGCTGTTTTTGCTACACACCGACATTTGAACACGCACTGCTATTGTTCATCACTCGTGCACCATCTGCATCGAGAGCACTTGCTATTGAACCTTGCGAAGCTCACTGACAAATGAGTAGCTTTCGGCTGGGGTTCATGCGCCGCGACCATCAGTCCGCCGGAAGGTGTTGGCGCCGTCGAGACCGGTGCCGGTCACACCGACCGGGGGGGGGGGGGGGGGGGGGGTGGCCGTGTGAGGTCGGGGCGCGATCCGACTCCGAGAGCGTGCCGCGGCTGCCAGCGGCAGCGCCGATCACACCGACCGGGGGGCCGTGTGAGGTCGGAGCGCGATCCGACTCCGAGAGCGTGCCGCGGCGGCCAGCGGCGGCGCCGTCCATTCCACCAGAAATGGACAGTCGACAGCGGCCGATCAGAGCGGTGGCGACGCGCCGTCAGATGTGGGCGGCGTTCGGCGGCACCCCTCTGGAGCCGTTCCAGGGCCGAGTCCCGGCTGGTGCGTCGTCGGCTCGGCGGACCGCGTCGTGGCCGTCGGCTGCGTCGCGGCCCCGGCGGCGGCGCGGCGCGGGCCGGCCGGGGGGGGCTGCCAGCCGGACCGAGCGGCTCGGCGGCCCGCTCTCAGACGGCCGGCTCGGCCTCCGAGGCGGCGATGGAGAGGCATCGTGCCGGGCGACCCGTCCCGTGACCTGTGGCCACGGTCGGGGCGGCGGCGGACGCTGACCGCGACGCGGCGCGGATCAGCCACGACCGGTCGTTCTTGAGGGGGGGGAGTGAGGTGGCCCCCAGGTGGTAATAGAGCGGCGCTCCTATCGGACCCCATCGGAGCCGGTGGCGGGTCGCCGTAATCGACGTCACTCAGCCGTGGGCCGCTTTAGATTGCGCCGTGACTTGGAGCAGTGGCGCAGCTAGGGTTTTCAGCTAGGACTCTACCTTCCCCTCCTCCGAGAAAAAGAAATGATATAGGTGAAGGTCCCGGCGCGCGAAGTGCGCCGAACATTTTGGGTTTTGCGTGGTGAAAATATCAAAATTTCTCATTTGATCTAGTGTATTTTTGGATGCTAAGGGAGGGGAGAGGCTTGGCTGCGCCTCTGACCAGGAGCATACTGCTGTGGTTGTAGTCAGGGCGAAACTCTACATCCGCCGCTGATGTCGCCCGGTCACCGTTACAGCTCAGTGATTCGCGCTCCCTGCCCAATCGACACACTGCTCCACACCGACGTCGACACACCAACCCAGGTTCAGGGTTTGAAATCCCCAGGGCTGCACCAACCCCGTGCTTGGAATTCGCTCGCGATAAAGCTGAAGGATGTCGGGTAATGATCAGCTCAGAGGCACCACTCAGATGGCCAACAAACTACCCAACGTTTGAGGCCGGGTACTCCAGATACTAGTCCTCGTGCATCTGCAGAATCAAAATAAAACGAAATATACACTGAATTTATGCAGATTGACTCAAAGTGTGCAGCATTCCAAGCAACATGAGTATCTGGATTAACTAAGTAACAAAGTATCCGGATTAACGAGGAAGCTACACGCAATTCCAGGATGTGATATACATATAAGGTCCATTGCTAAGCTGATATACCTTACTGGCGGTGTGAAAAGGCCACGCGTGCATGGAATGAACGTACAACTACACACAGAGGCGTAGCCAGGGTGGAGAGGGGTGGGGCTTATGAACGAAAAATATACCAGATCAAATCAGAAACATAGATATTTTTACCACGCAAAACCGATTTTTTTCTGAACGCTTCGCACGCCGAAAGCGTTCTCTTCTTTTCATGATGCTTTTATCCAGTTCGAACCCTTAAGAAATCCTGGGTGCACCATTGATTACAGACGTGCAACTAATCGTACATTAGGCTATGGGCGGCCGCCACCACGCTTCAGCCGCCACGTGGATATCAAGTCCGATAAAAATGCTCTGCGGCCAGGTCTCAGATAACAGCACGCTCGACGTCAGGTTTTTATGACGTCACCGTGACGTAGCGCTCGTTGTGCAGCGCCGCTCCACTGCCAGATCACAGTTAATTGTGCTCGGGGCGTCAGGTTTTTCTGACGTCACCGTGACGTGGAACTCGTGCAGCGTCGCCTTGCATAGCAATCTACTGTCTCCTCTGTTTTGCGAAGCCGCACCTGTGTTGGCCTCGACTTAAATTATCCCGTCACATTTACTGTGACCTTAAAGTTAGAAACATATTCCTGAAAATTTGCTTCTAGGACATATCAACCTGAGGACAAATGTACGTATGGCAGATGTACGTAAGCAGATGTACGTAAGCGCAGATGTACGTATGGCTAATGTACGTAAGCGCAAATGTACGTATGTCAGATGTACGTATGTGCAAATGTACGTATGCGCAAAAGTACGAAAGCGCAAATGTACGTAAGCGCAAAAGTACGTAAACGCAAATGTACGTAAGCGCAAAAGTACGTATGCGCAAATGTACGTATGCGCAAATGTACGTAAGCGCAAATCTACGTATGCGCAAAAGTACGTAAACGCTTACGTACTTAAGGGCAAAAGTACGCAATCGCAAATGTACGTAGGCGTAACAGTATCTAAGCGTAAAAGAATGCAAGAGCAAATGCACGTAACAGCCAATGCACGTACATTTAGGCGTACGTGCCTTTGCTTTTTAGCACATTTGGCTCTACGTAAGTTTGCTCTTACGTACATTTGCGCATAAATATATTTCGCATACGTACAATTGCCATACATACATGTGCGCATACGCACATTTGACCTTACGTACATTCACGTTTACGTACTTTTGCGCTTACGTACATTTGCGCTTATGTACATTTGCGTTTACGTACATTTGCGTTTGCGTACATTTGCGCTAACGCACAGTTGCGCATACGTACATTCTCCATACATACATCTCCGCTTACGTACAATTGCCATACGTACATCTGCGCTTACGTGCATTTGCTCACGTACATTTGCGTACGTACATCTGCCATACGTACATTTGCTCTACGTACATTTGTCCGGTTACCTGACAATTTATATATTTTAGTGTGATTAAGCCATAGTGTATGACACTTGACATCAGAATCACATCACAGACATGCAATGTTCACTTCAAGCGCAGCAAATTGACATGTGATTAACCTTGTCTGGCACCGGCATCCGGAAAATCAACCAAGTAAGCTCAGTTTCCTCTACAAACCATAGCATGTGAGTTCAGCACATCCCACTGTCATACGGAAGCTTACATCATCACAGCATCACGACAAAAACTACGACCCGGCGTTGCTATTCAGAGCCGGCTTCCCATCCCTGATATTTCTCGACTGACCTATTTTTCTGTCGGCACGGTCCTTATTCTTTTGCAAAGTCTGCATGTCAAGAGGATCACCATCAATTCAAGGATGGTGACACTATCGGACATGATAATTTTGTGGCTCATCAGCTGCTCTTATAGAAGCTACGCAATTGTTCGTTGAACCGTTGTCACATAGGCTGCATGCTCTCCTATATAAATTATAATTGGCAACACACAGCTTACAAACAATTTCATACACAACATTCTTGTCGGCGACTCGGAATTTAATTATAATTAAGCAAGCATAGCAATTATAATTAAGCAAGTCCTGTGTCCGGTGTGATAGACAGGATCAGCAAAGGCTAGCAAACTAGAGTGATTTGCAAAGTGCTGTTTGATGGCCATTCAAGGTTGGCATTGAAGTTGGACTTTTCGAGACCTGCTTTACGTAAGAGTTTCGTTAACCCGTCCCGTCTCGGGTGGGAGGGGGGCGGGTCTTCAACCACCCCCTCAGGTTTTTCGCGGATAGCGGACGAACGCACGACAGCGCGCACAAATTTGGCATACCTTTTCCCACATCAATTTGACATGCTGATTCAAAATTTTTAGGTCAGGTCATCTAGGGTCAACGAGTTATTCAAGGTCAAGTGAGGTCACCTCCAAAAAAGGTCAACCAATCGTCACGCTTTAACAGATACAGATATTTTAATGAAACTTTCATCGTTTGCTTATCTTTACGGATACAACAAAACGTACAAGTGGATTTTTTTTGACTACTTATAAATTTTGCGTATTTGCCAAATTGCAGTTCAAATACAAGATTCTGGCTAAAATAAGCATTTTTTATTGGAGACAGTTGACTTCCAACAACGTTTCTCGGTCTGCTCTACCCATTGAAAAAGGAAAATTAAAGAAAATGTGAAAACGCAAAATTTTGACATTAAAAAAATGGGGGGGGGGGGGGAAATAAATTATAGCCCTGGTCGATTTCGCTGTCCTTTTCTCATTCCAACTAAATTTTATTTTTTCATATATCCCCAAAAATGAACTCCCAGAATCAAAAACATAACAACATAACAAAACCATAATAACAAAAACATAACAAAAAACACAAAATCGTGAAGTCATGAAAATCTAGCCCCCTGGTGACATCACTTTTGGGGGGAATTTGTTTTGGAGGGTGGACCCGTACCTTACTCGTCGAACACTTTCCGATGACACCTCTTTCGTTTTCGTGCGATGCTTAGTTTGGATTTTAGAGGGGGTCTTCACCCCCTCCCCCCAAGACGGGGTGGGAGGATTTGACCGGAAAGGCGGCGCGGGTTAACATGAGGCAGTATAGGGCAACTATATGTGTTTCCCGACAGTCTGCCACTCCGGATATCCCCAAAATGCTCATTATTGCATTTCATTGCCTTGTTTCACGTTTCACTTTGCTCAATTTCACGTTCAATTTGTTCCAAGTATATGAGGGGCGCAACCCCCTCCCCCACACCGCATCATTCATATGTGCAACTTCGCATCAGTGGCACGCTAGCAACAAGACAACTCCTCCTTCTGCGGCTTATACTCATCCAAAAATACGCTCTGCAAACGATTTTAGCATCACGAAACCCACAAAAGAGAAAAGCAATTGCTGAACGATGCTACGTGTAATAAAGCCGCGCAGTTTTTAGAGCGTACTCCCCATACCTTGAACAGAATGTGCCATGATCTATGCCCATCTCTAATTACCATCCTATGCACATGCGATTCATTATGACTTTCCTTTGATATTTTCACATTTCCAAACGTTTCACTACATTCTCTTCAAATGGGAAATAGCGAGGAACACTCTTCTTCGTGTTTCGGATTTGTTGGTTCATGGCTGGAGCTTATTTCGGCTGAAGTGCGCATTGCCCAAATTCGGTCAAAGTTACGAAACTATGATCAGCTACTTTTTGTGGATCTGAAAACATGAAGATGTTCTGCAAATATTCATGCAAAAGGAGACCGAATAACGAGAGATTAGTGCTCGGAAAATGTGAGCATTTTCAACCCAATGTTCATGGCGCATCACCAGGCCAAAACATCCATCATAACAAACATAACTTCGTTGAGCGGTTGGAGAAGGTGCCCCCGAACTTTCTGTATGATTTGCTTGAGCAATTGGGGATGGGTGTAACTCTGTGACTGGAAAGGAATTGCAGGGGGTGATTGGATTCAGTGTTTGTCAAGCAACGTTCATCCTATAAAGTTCATCCAAAGCCCACTGATCCCAATTTTTGCCCCTGGCTAGTTAGTTGGATATCGATTTGTATTCCAGTGAGCGAATACAATGCCGTCCAACGCTGGCTCCGTCCCCTCAATAATTCCAATTGTTAACATGATCTCCATTCTGGACGCCCCCGAATCGAGCGCCATAAACAATTGAGTTAATGTGCCTTTGGTGAGCAGGGGAATTAGACTTCGTCGCGCTCACATTTGCCCTCGCTCTTCCAGTGCCACTGCAAGTGACTTGCATTGACTTTGTTAATGTTCAGTTGGATAATGGATCATGAACATATAAACTATACTATGCTTACGAAGTTCACAACGCCTCTGGAATATCAAATATGCTGTGGAAATATGCATAATTTCTTCACCTGTGCGTTCATGCTTTTTCCCGCGGCCTATTTAGCTTTTCCGCGGCCGGAACATAGCATTGCAAGTATAGAGGGTACAAGCACATAAAACACACAGTTTGTTATTAATCTGAGTTCATGTCTTCCATTTCTATACCTTGTAGTTGGACATTGTAGAACATAGCTTAACATGCGCATAATCCAGGCTTCGTACTGTTCTCCTGAGTGTAACAACAATATAAATATAACAAAGAAAACAGTTCAGACCTGACTGCGCACAGTGAAAGGCAGAATGTCTCAGCTAATGCATTTGAGGGCATGGCGTGAGCTTGCCCATGAATGAATATAACCGAGGGGCAACTGGAGTGCTTTTTACGTGTTATGGCTGGACATACAGCTGCATACAAGGTGATCAGGATATGGCAGATAAAACTGAATTGGAGAAGATAAAGCATGCATTATCTTTCGGGGAACAAGGTAAAACAGGGAAGACGAGATCTGGCGGAGTGCATAATACAAGACTGAATTTGCCTGGGCTGGACCATGAAACCGAGCACTACGCAGCGGAACACGACGCATTGAAACACGGCACAGCGGAACACGACGCAGCGGAACACGGTGCAGCGGAACACGACGCGGCGCAACACGACGCACCGGAACACGACGCAGCGGAACAAGCCGCAGCGGAACAAGCCGCAGCGGAACACGACGCAGCGGAACACGACGCAGCCGACCATCCCCAAAAGGAAATGGACTCCCGTTCTAGAACTGGGACTATCTGATATATCTAAGATAGCAACGAAACGGCGTAGTACACTGCAGCCACACAGAAAACGTTCGGTGAGCCATTTTAATATTGATATGGTATAACTAAATTGACATCTTGGCCTATCACTGTCGGCCCAGGCTGATAAGTAAATCATTTTAATACGGTCTTTGGCAACAGAGTAGCCGCTGCTGCTGCCGAACACGACAGGCAATATCTTATTTAGAACGAGGCGCACGCGTTTACACACACTACCATGAAATCGTGCCGTAGCCATTGTCTTGTTGTTGATGATCCTAGAAGCACATCAGTGTAGTTTGAAGTGCCTTGGTCATGCGAGGCTGGAAAGTTAGGCCATGATCAATCGTGTTATGCTACACGCTTGCCATGCAGTCGGAAAATATCTCTTCTGCAAGCTTAATTGGTTAGTTATTTGGACTTTAGGTCGCTTCGACCAGACTTGATCATTGCGTCCATTCTCCTGTAAGCTTGCTTTCATATGCTCTTGTATTCAATGTCACACTCTTGGCGTACTCCGACGATGAGTAACGTTTCTGACGCTTCGATTTTTCTACATTTGCACCAATGATCTTAGGAAATTAAGAGCACGTTAAAATGGGGTCGCTAAGGAAGTTAAGTCACGCTTCTGGACGAGGACCGTGGTTTAGATGAGGACCTCTTATTTTAGATGATTTCTAGCGTTTAACCATGACAATGTTCCCCAATTCGCTTTCAGTAAGATGTCAGATGCAAGAAAAGATAGGGAAAAATTAGAAATGTCCATGAAACGCCCGTATGTCAAAGACGTGAATGTCCCTTTGATCGTCCCCCTTCGTATTTTGGTTTTAGATTCCACGCCAATTAAAAATATAGGTCCTTGCTGTCCGAGGAATTTATGACAAAGTGTGATGCGTAAGGTTCACAATGAGGCTATGAACTAACACCCACATTTCGCCTTATGGCAAATGTGGCATGTGCATTTTTCTCGGAGGGGGGATTGGGATTTGTATTTGTGAGCGAATATAGATCCCCTTTGCATCAACCTATAGTTGCGCCCCTAGTAGTAGGGGTAGGGGTTATTCCGTTCTGTAACCAATTGCTCCCACAGCACTGAGTTCTCACCATCTTCATCAGATAACTGTTCGTCTCTCGGCCTTTCAGCAACTGGTTGGCATTTTAACTTGGGTATATGCAGATAGGCAACAGCCTGGAGGAACTTCCCGGAGTAACTTCGCCAGTATTGTTTGAGCCGAGACTCTGAAGCATTTCTGGCTTGAAGGCACTGTTGGCACATTCGTATAGTTCGCGACAAAGTACAGAAAGAATATCCCACTCATATAGCTCATTACCATCAATGTATAATCATATCGGACTCACATAGTGATGTATATATATATATATATATATATATATATATATATATATGCACCGTTGGTTAAACACGACAGCTTGTTCTGCATTTATTAGCTTTTTATGTATGTTTTCGATATGTCGCACATTCGCTTTCACTTGAGATTCGAGCTGGTGGACTATTTCTCCGAATGAGATCATCACAAGTGTGAGTTATGG
Source organism: Imbricaverruca yamaguchii (assembly GCA_034440575.1). Classification (NCBI taxonomy): domain Eukaryota; kingdom Metazoa; phylum Arthropoda; class Thecostraca; family Neoverrucidae; genus Imbricaverruca; species Imbricaverruca yamaguchii. Next base: position 6,332,036 of record JAOTOL010001663.1, read on the forward strand.
TTTCCATCTATATTTAAATACAACGTTTCGATCGTCATTGGATCGTCAACGTTTCGATCGTCATAGAACATTCGTTCGTCGTCATGACCCCTGCCTGGAAGCATGATGAGCGTGCCATAAAGAAAACTGTTCTAGGCAGTTGTAGACCTAAAGTAGTTGGTGAGAAATTATCACTTACGATTTATTATCAAGGTCCAAAAACGTCATCATTAACCATGAGAAATAACCCCCAGCTTGAAACTGAGCCATTAAAGCAGGTCAATGTAGTGTACAAATTCACTTGCCCACACGGGGACTGCGCAACCCGTCCAGTATGCTACATTGGCCATACTACAACGACGCTCAGTAGAAGGCTCACCATGCACTTACAGAGTGGTGGGCCCAAAGAACACTATAGGGACACACAAGGCCTCTATCACACGCACTAATCTAGTATCTAATACAGAGATCCTTGTAAAATGTGCTGATCGAAGACGCTTGCTGGTATATGAGGCTGTTCTCATCAAGGATACCTTGCCGGTAACAAACATACAGTGCAAGATGACCTCTGCACTAGCTCTGTACGATTATGAGTGAAGTGTAACGCGTGCCTTTTTATGAGTACGTGCGTGTACTGTTGCCTGTAATCGAATTCCTGGACTTGACGATGAAAGTGCCCATATCAATGCTTGAATGATTTGTATCCCGTGAAATTTTTTTGCACTTACCCACTTGTTTTACTTGTCATAACTTTGACTCCATCTAGCCATGTCACCTATAATGTATCCATGATGATGATCTATGACGATCGAAACGTTGTATTTAAATATAGATGGAAACCATAACTCACACTTGTGATGATCTCATTCGGAGAAATAGTCCACCGGCTCGAATCTCAAGTGAAAGCGAATGTGCGACATATCGAAAACATACATAAAAAGCTAATAAATGCAGAACAAGCTGTCGTGTTTAACCAACGGTGCCTATATGAAAATCTGCTCCCAAGATATATATATATATATATATATATATATAATATATACAATACGAGGCGTCTGATACGATAGGACAGATAATGTAGAGCAGAACACGGATTTAATGTCTGTACGTATTCCCGTTTGATAAGGGACATGGAGTAAACGGAATAGAGTTCGGAAAATATGAGCGGATGCGAATTGGATGGCGGATTGTTTTTTCAGCTTTCTCCGTTGAAACAAAAATTGGAAAAGACATTTATGCTTGTTTCCGTTTTTCAACCACATACCTGCATAACAACTGTTAGGGTTAGGTGATGCTCATCTTCCGATTGTCTGAGGAATGCACGATACCATTAACCAACAACTATACTGCCATACTTTTTTTTCTTCACAGCTACCCTAAATGTCAAAAACATGCAAACGCAGCTTGGGCTGGACTCATTCAATTGTTCGATCAATGTCCAGTGATCATCGAACTTATGAAGTCCATACTATTGCGAGCTCGTGAATATATCACCTATGATCACATTCAGCAACCCATCCATCCACATGTAGCTTCATCTTCGCCCAAGTAGGTACCTGCCTACATACGCATTATGCACGGATATGTGTATCTCGGACAGTGGCTCTACGTATCAAATGAGACATGTGACAAGGCCTAGTCAAGATCCGGTGACAGTATGCAATCTGCAATACAATGTATGCATTGTAATTGTTGCTCAGAAAAACAACACGATTGCCTTCCCTGGCCTTTTAAAATGAGCTTCTTAAATACCGGTAAGTTAGCGGTGTCACCAAAACTGGCGTACCGGTCGCAAACGAGTCAGGTCGCCGTGAAACTGTCTCTGACGTCAGTCTGCAAACTAGGAAATAACAAAAATGTATTTTAGGGAAAGCGCTCTCGCTCTTGCGAGTTCAAAATCAACATCATTCCGGCTCATACTGATGATATAACTGTTCCTAATGTTGTACAATGTGTAATGTGCTTTTCATACTTGTATTTATGTTTATGGTCACGGGAAGGATCAAAATGTTTCAAAATGATGGTGACGGCGAAGATAACAAGGGAAACAAAACCAACGACCGGCCCAGTTGGTCCGGTGAACAAAAACCAGTGGTCAGTCCCAGCCGGTTCGGTGAACCAAAACCAGTGGTCGGTTCCAGCCGGTCCGGTGGACCCAGACCGGCGGTCAATCCCAGCCGGTCCCATGGACCGAGACCGGCGGTCGGTCCCAGCCGGTCCGGTGGACCCAGACCGGCGGTCAACCCCAGCCGGTCCGGTGGACCTAGACCGACGGTCAACCCCAGCCGGTCCAGTGGACCTAGACCGACGGTCGGTCCCAGCCGGTCCGGTGGACCCAGACCGGCGGTGAGCGGCGGCCGGCGCGATCCGTTGCCGGCGACACCTACCTCGTCATCCAGCTGCAGCCACCCGCAGCGGGAAGGGGGGAGCTGCCGAGGCCCGGGCGCAGGTCGTTCAATATCGGACGGCGACGCGGCCGGCCGCCGGGTGACTCCGCCTCCAGACGGCGGCACGCCCGGCCGCGGCTTTGATACTAATCGCTAATTGGCGATGTGTGTCGACGCTCGGTCAGGGGTCAGATCAGGGGTCAGCGAGCCGCACAGTGCCGCGGGCTAGCTTGGTGTCAGCGGGACTGCGCACACATTGTGGTACTGATGTTTGTTTGTTTGTTCGTTGGGTGTTTCACGACGCAATGTATGCACGATCACGGCTGATGGCGCCGCCCACACCGTTCTGCAGGTGGGCCGCGGCATTGTGAAACGTCCCGAGTGGCGCGAGTGTTGAACCCGGAACCTTTGGTACCCGGAACTCAACACCTTAACCGGGGACGAGTAGCCTAGGAGTAAGTTGCTCGTCTCACAATCGAAAGGTTGTGAGTTCGAGCCTCACCTGTCGCTACTCTTCGCCCGCGACCAATCGGCGTGAGAGATTGGTGACGCTACATGACTGAACCGTCGATGTGTTGTAAAACCAATAACCAACCAATCAACACCTTAACCACACGGCCATCCCCGCCCCTGTATTGCTGATGTCCCTGTGTTTTGACCACGGCTGAGCAGAAGACGCACACGTGCAGTGCAGTTGCCAGCTGAGAAAGCCGCGTATTCGAGGTCCGCCGCGGTCGACAACTGTCGGGTGGAGAGTCTTGATTACGTGTAATGACGCTATGCAGCGTGACCTACGCGCTCCGTGACCGGGTGTCAATTTAGCCGGAGTCCAGTCGGGTGGAGAGCCGCGCTGAACGGTTATGTACGCCGTGAGCTGGTCGGGAAAGCTGTGAGCCAAAACTGGTCGTCGTACAGCATAACATGCGTGTTTGGACAGCACGGCATAGTGCATTCAAGTTTGAGATACGCCTACGATACTCAGCAGACGAGACGGATTTCACCAGAGCAACCAGAGCAAATTTCTGCCGATGATCATTTCTCATTCAAATTCGGTACCACCAGTTTTACCTGTATATGCAGTCGTGTGTCACTGATTACGTGACCAAGTTCTATGCATCTAGTTATATCTGAATCTGAACATTGACGAAATCAATAATGTGTCTGATACAATGGAAAACATAAGACACAATACGACAATGTGTTTCCATGAAGCGTTCTTTGAACAGCTCTTTGTCTGTGGTAGTGTCTGGGAAGTGAAGTTCTTCCACAGCTCATTCAAGTATAAATGCTATGAGACCTGACCGAATTCCGATGCCAATTGGATTCCAGCTGATTTCCCAAGTGCCGTTCGACCAGATTGCATCAGAAAAACGACATGCTTCCAAACGAAGAACGCAAAAATGGGTCCACATTCACCATCGTTTTGTGGTAGGTGTATTACGATTTCAGTCACATTTAGACGCGAACAAAAACTCACAGATGCCCTCTGCCACATATCGCAAGACGAATTGCTTTAGACAGTAACTATGCCTCCATTTATTTTGTTATGATGGCTGCTGAATGATTTCTAACTTCTGGCTGAAACATGAAGTGAATTCCTGCAATATTTATTCAGCCAATTTCAGAATATCATCGAGGAGGGGGCAGAACATGGAGAAAATTGGGGTTTGAGATCGATTGATGAGTGAGGCTATCCCATAGGGGTCCGTCAATAAAGATATGGGGAGGGGAGGGGACCGAACAAATAGTTGAGCGAGGGGACAAGGCCCCTCAAAATTATGCCAGTCCACACCCATGAAGTAAATCCACATAACACAAACGGAAATGTCACGCAATCAGTGAATGGGGACCCATTTTAGGAAGGTCACAAGCAACCTGCTCAAAGCCGGAGGATTTGGGAATCTTCCCAGGTGATTATTTTGGTCTTCCAATACATACTCGTACATACATGATACCTTGCTTAGCTCTCGACTGCATAGTCTACTCAACCACAGGTAGACAGTGCCAAGCAGAAGCTGGCATTCAAAGTGGAACATCGCTTCTAAAGTGACTTGCTCGCCTCTACGGAAGCACTGGAGCCTTACGTTTGCAGCATTCCGCTTCACAGACCGGCAAGCTGTCACTTGACAGTGTTGACCTCACCCTCTGTCTCTCGTTCAATACAACGTCATGGCTGACGCAATCGCCTCCGTGTGACATTTTCATCGGGAGACTACAGTGCTGCAGACTGCCGACGCACATGTGAACTACCCGCTCAGGTGTTGGACGTGGCTGGAAGTCATGCAGGACCGGCCGCTGTCGGTGTCAGATTCGAGCCCATCACGTGCGTGCGCTGTCCAATCTGCGCGCCATTGTGAGCGGGCACAACGCGGGCCACTTACTTCTCCACACCCTGACGCTCCCCGTGGGAAGCGCCTCCACCCCCGCCCCCAGGAGCGCCGCTTGAAGCAAGCGTCACGGCACCACGCCCGATCAGGAACGAGAACCGCGCGGTAGCTGCCCGCAGCACGTTGCCTGATGTCTTTACCCGAGACATCTCCATGCCGACGAGACATCTCCCACCGGTGGGACGTCTCCCGCGTCCGGTGGCAAAGGCCCGCTCCCTGGGACGTCTCCCGCGTCCGGTGGCAAAGGCACGCTCCCTGGGACGTCTCCCGCGTCCGGTGGCAAAGGCACGCTCCCTGGGACGTCACCCGCGTCCGGTGGCAATGGCCCGCTACCTGGCTGCCGGCCGAGAGGGCAGCTCATGCCGATGTTGTGCGCCACCGCACGGGTCACACGGCCGGCGGGGTATGACTATACTGGCCGGCGTGGTATGACTGTACACTGGCCGGCGGGGTATGACTATACTGGCCGGCGGGGTATGACTGTACACTGGCCGGCGGGGTATGACTCCATACTGGCCGGCGGGGTATGACTATACTGGCCGGCGGGGTATGACTGTATACTGGCCGACGGGGTATGACTATACTGGCCGGCGGGGTATGACTGTACACTGGCCGGCGGGGTATGACTCCATACTGGCCGGCGGGGTATGACTATACTGGCCGGCGGGGTATGACTGTCTACTGGCCGACGGGGTATGACTGTATACTGGCCGGCGGGGTATGACTGTATACTGGCCGGCGGGGTATGACTGTATACTGGCCGGCGGGGTATGACTGTATTCTGGCCGGCGGTGAACGACTGTATACTGGCCGGTGGGGTATGACTGTATACTGGACGACGGGGTATGACTATACTGGCCGGCGGGGTATGACTGTACACTGGCCGGCGGGGTATGACTGTATACTGGCCGACGGGGTATGACTATACTGGCCGGCGGGGTATGACTGTACACTGGCCGGCGGGGTATGACTGTACACTGGCCGGCGGTGAACGACTGTATACTGGCCGGCGGGGTATGACTGAATACTGGCCCGCGGGGTATGACTGTATACTGGCCGGCGGGGTATGACTGTATACTGGCCGGCGGGGAACGACTGGATACTGGACGGTGGGGTATGACTGTATGCTGGTCGACGATGAACAACTGCATACTGGCCGACGGTGAACAACTGCATACTGGCCGACGGGGTATGACTGTATTCTGGCTGGCGGGGCATGACTATTACTGGCCGACGGGGTATGACTGTATTATTGCCGGGGAGGTATGACTGTATACTGGCCGGCGGGGTATGACTGTATACTGGCCGGCGGGGTATGACTGTATACTGGCCGGCGGTGAACGACTGTATACTGGCCGGCGGGGTATGACTGAATACTGGCCCGCGGGGTATGACTGTATACTGGCCGGCGGGGTATGACTGTATGCTGGCCGGCGGGGAACGACTGGATACTGGACGGTGGGGTATGACTGTATGCTGGTCGACGATGAACAACTGCATACTGGCCGACGGTGAACAACTGCATACTGGCCGACGGGGTATGACTGTATTCTGGCTGGCGGGGCATGACTATTACTGGCCGACGGGGTATGACTGTATTATTGCCGGGGAGGTATGACTGTATACTGGCCGACGGGGTATGACTGTATACTGGCCCGCGGGGTATGACTGTATACTGGCCGGCGGGGTATGACTGTATGCTGGCCGGCGGGGAATGGCATCTATCTTGGCATCTATGCCGGCATCTACCCCGGCATATACCGCCGAGGCCGTGCACTGACCTCCGTGACCCGGCTGAGGGACTGGATGAGCAGAGACGGTGCGCCGGCCGCTTCTCTGACGAGAGCGTCCGTGCCACGGTGGCAGGGATGTCCTCGAGTGTTGCGGCACTGTGGCGGAAATGTTCTCTGGTGGAGACGATCGGTGAGGAAATGAACTGTGCACTGTGACGGAGGTAATCTAGTGCAGCATATCGTGCTGGAGCCACAGATGGATATCTAGCTGTAATTCAGGGTGTCCTGTGATGATGACTCTCACACTGATGGTGATTTCCGTGGTGACATTTTGCTTTGTTAGTCAGTTTTGGCAAATACAGTAACATCCCATAGGCATGCTTATAGGATGTTGTTTCAAGTTATTTCCATCACTCGTCATCACTTCGCAGTTTCTACTTAGGGGAAGTTTGCGCATCTGCTCTCTATATGTATGCGCCTACTTACTTCTCTATATATCGCTTTAAGTACCAACCCAAAGCAATGAAAGCTGTATTGTTCATGGTGGTGAAAAATAAGTAGAAACCAAATATACAGTTGGCCTTCATTGACAGGGAAACATAGAAATGGAGCACAAGCTCTTTATTAATAACGCGAGCTTTCGGTTCCAGATCATCATGAGAAGTGCGGTAGCACATACTTGTGCAAAATACAATCCCGCACTTTAAAACACCATGTCAAACACACTCAGAATTGCGAATGCATCACCATGTCCGCTGACGAAATTTACCCAGATACAAAACATGAATAGGTGAACGGTGTCCACGGATAAACGAGCATCGTACTGAAGCGCAGTCACTAAGCTAAACGAAAATCATCATCTAGGGCGACAGGAGCGGGGGGAGGATGGCAAGTTGTAGCAAGAGACAATGATGATGGTGAACTTGTGAGATTAAGTCAAATACCAAGTATGTGTATTCATCTGTGTATTCATCGTGGGATGACTGTCTCCGATGAAAACTGATAGGTAACTTTAGGTCAGCGTTATCTCTGCCTGTGCCCAATGCCACAACTGTCAAATTACGGTTGGCTCTGGGGTGGTCCATGGCCCCTTGCCATCCAATCGTGTGCTCCGCAGCGGTTGGTGGGCCCGTCTTGATCGTGCATCATTCAGCAATTCACGATAAAGAGTGGAATCTCTCCAGGGTCGCCAAATGCGGCCATTCTCCCGATGCGCTCAATAGCAGTGATTTACGATGAAGGCTGCAATCACTCCAGGGTCACCCAATGCGGCCATCCTCCCGATGCGTTCGCCAACAGGTGCCAATTGTGCAGTCAGGCAGAGTCGGGGCGGGCGGCCGGCGAGCTCACGCAGGGTCGGGATGGGCTACCAGCGGGGTCACGCAGGGTCGGAACGGGTTACCGGCCAGGTCGGGCAGTGTCGGGACGGGTTACCGACGAGGCCAGGCAAGGTCGGGACGGGTTACCGGCAAGGTCAGGCAGGGTCGGGACGGGTTACCGGCGAGGTCAGGCAGAGTCGGGGTGGATGACCGGCGGGGTCGGACAGGGTCGGAACGGGTTACCGGCGAGGTCAGACAAGGTCGGGACGGGTTACTGGCGAGGTCAGGCTGGGTCGGGGTGGATGGACGGCGGGGTCAGGCAAGGTCGGGACGGGTTACCGGCGAGGTCGGACAGGGTCGGAATAGGTTACCAGCGAGGTCAGGCAGGGTCGGGACGGGTTACCGGCGAGGTCAGGCAGGGTCGGGGTGGATGGCCGGCGGGGTCAGACAAGGTCGGGATGGGTTACCGGCGGGGTCAGACAGGGTCGGAATAGGTTACACGGCGAGGTCAGGCAGGGTCGGGACGGGTTACCGGCGAGGTCAGACAGGGTCTGGACGGGCTACCGGCGAGGTCAGACAAGGTCGGGACGGGTTACCGGCGAGGTCAGGCAGGGTCGGGACGGGTTACCGGCGAGGTCAGACAAAGTCGGGACGGGTTACCGGCGAGGTCAGGCAGGGTCGGGACTGGTGGCCGACGAACGCTGCAGATAGCACATTTATTGGTTTGGGACCGGATTCAGGACCCATTGCTTTGACCACTGACAAGGATTGTCTAGCTTGTTTTGCACTTGCGCAACAACTTCAGTGCCAAATCGCTGGTACGACTTTACACTACCGGCACACTGCCATGGTGGTTTATGCTACTCAGTCGTATAAATCATCACGTCATCATCATAAATAGTGTTTACGGAAATATAGTTCGAATGGTGACTAATAAAACCGGCAGGCAACCATGGCGGGACATTCGCCCTCTGCACAGCTGGAAGAGAAGGTGGCCATGTGTCCAGCACCAACCATCCATATCTATCCTCCGATTCCAACCACACACACACACACACACACACACACACACACACACACACACACACACACACGCACGCACGCACGCACACACACACACACACGCACACACAGACACATCGTATGCCTTCATCCAGGAGAGACCGATTCCGCCAATGTGGCAAGCGGCTTTTAGTTTGTGAAGCAACGCGTTGTTTTGAACAGATGAACAATCTGGACAAGTTTGAAAGTCCGCATGCATCGCATCCGCCTGAGAGCCGATGGATATTCTGTGGCAGGCCATGTGTGGAACGACACTCAGAATTGTGGCGGGTGAACGACCCGGCATAAAGTCAGTCCGTTTCTCCGATAATATTGGGTGAACGTGATTAAAATCCAATCCAAAGACAATGTCCCGTAAAATCCTAACACCTTGCTTATCATTAGCAAAATAGTTATGAAACGCTAGTTTAAAACCGAACTTTGTATCTCCAACTTGTAGCATTGGCACACCGCCGACGCATTTCCTGACATTCGGTACGACTCCCTGTTGTAGCGATGCTTCAATAATGGTTTTGCAACCGGGACCTGAGCTTAGTAATTCAAATTTCGCCGGCTGGTGCGTATGCACCATCAGGACCGCACGCCTTACCTGGGCTTATGTGCGCCCATGCCTTTCTTACTGTATCATAGCTGTGGTGCAATCCAGCACCTAACGAGGAAGTCCCCATTTGAGCGTGCATTGTTGACTTAGCACACTCAAGGCGCCGGTGACCTTGGTGCGTACTGAACATTAGCGCCACCTGTGATCTAGTCCTCACGCTACTGCAACAGCCAGCTTTCAATGAATACAAAGTGCGTATAATCTTGTCGCACATTTGTGAAACTATTCGTGCCGTCGGATACGAATGCTTTTCCCGGCAAATTCGTGAATGAGCAACAGGGTTGCTCTCTGTCAGCTGATGCTGAGTAATTCACATGCAAGATTCTACTCTGCCTTTTAACCAATGCTTGCTTTGAACCTATATTTTGCATTTACTCAATTACCTCGTTTGATCGCTTAATATCGAGAGCCCTGAAATGGAAGATTCGTTGATGATACGAACATTGAAAGGCCCGATAATCTGCTAGAGAGCCTAATAATTAAAACACAGTCTTATCCAGTACGTTTCCGTTCTTCAGCCAGCAGAACCACACGCCCACCTGTCTGAACACATCGAGTGCCAAATCGTGACCTGGGCGACTTTAAGTCCCTAATACTGGGACCTCAATCCTAACTTATTTACCGTAATCACTAGGATCCTGCTGGTTGGCCAGTCGAGGAGAAAGTGAGATTGGCTTTAAAAAAGTGCAGCAGTCCATCGGGTTCCGAAATAGGCACTGAATGGGTGTCACGCGGCGAAGACAGAGCGTGCCACCATGCGCGACGAGGTAAGGCAAGAACTCCATGACGGCAAATTGGTGTCAACCTTGTCACATCTGGCATCGAGTTGCCAGACGTTGGCGCCAGCATGACACTGGCTAAGGGCCGCTAAATATCTCACAGTCGACCAACCCATCTATCCTATCCACACCTCAACCCAAGGCAGACGCGCAGTACGCCCAACACAGGGCTCGAGCTGCGCCGCGATCCGGTTCGGGTCATGACCCCGCCGGTCGGCGGCAGCTCTGAAGTCGGCGGGCCGCGGTGGCCCAGTGGCCCCATTCTCCTCGCTGACGGCTCCGTCCTGGACGGAAGCCGGAGTCGGCGTGACAAATGGCCTCATGCAGAGCAGAACACATTAGTCTGACGGTGATGGCAGCGAGCCGGTGTTTGAGCACGCTCGAAGGCGAGCCTGATGCTCGGGAAGTAGACGCCCGCTACCAGTTGGCGCTGCTTCTGTGAAGGGAGGGTTCGCTCAGATGAACAGTACCCGGTCAGTAGTGGAGTGCTGTCGCTGAACAGCTCCACAGCATCACGATGGAGTGTGCGCTGTGTGCTGTGAGACCACGCTGTTTTAGGAGTGTAGTGGGGTGTGCACCACGGTGAAGCGCAGTGTGGTACTACGAAGGAGTGTGCTGTGGCTTTCCTGAAAACCATATTTGACTGTGCGACCCAAGGAGCCGTGGTCCCGATTACATACGTATATATACACACACACCCACATACACACATACACACACACACACAGTCACAGACATATATATATATATATATATATATATATATATATATATATATATATATATATATATATATATATATATATATATATATATATATATATATATATATATATATATATATATATATATATATTCATATATATAAATATATATGGCGTAGTCACTAATGGGAACATGAAAACTGGTAATGTTAAGAATATTATAAGTGACTACTGTGTGGCTGTGAGCGCATGGAAACACGGGAGTAACTTTACATATACTCCATGAGTTGGGGGAAGTCACTGGCCCCTCAATCATTGATTTGCATGCCCCAATCCCATATCCCCCGAAGTTAATGAATTAATATTGCCACGCAAACGGTGCAATCGGAGGGGAGTCGATTCCCTGTAATTTGTGGAAACGCAGACGCCGGCACTGACTCGGCCGATTCGCTTCCAAGGACCGTGCACAGTCATGAGCATGTGACCCGAACGTGATTCTCCTTTGCAAAGTGAAGGAGGGCGCTCGTGAGCGCGGTTTCGGGGAAGTGTGGCGAATAAATATCTGTATGTCGACTACTGTTCGACACTGCGTCCAAGCAGCGTGCAATGTTCGTCGAGTTGCAGTGCCCTCGGTGGACGTGGTGCCAACACTTCTTATCTAGTGATGCATGCCGAAGCACCAGCAAATTTCCTCGGCCGCCAATAACGTTTGACAAGTTACGCTTCTGTGCATGATTCATGTGTGACCATTACTCACACGTCAGCGGCGGTTTTAGTCAATTTCGCAACCCGGGATACTCATTCAGAGGCATTCTAGTGCTTTATTGTCGGGCAATGCGCGCACATAATACCAGTACACATATGCACACGAATACACACACACACATGCATACACATACATACCCGTACACAAACAAACATACATACGGACACACAGACATATACACATACCCTCATACACACGCGCACACATACATACACACACACGCACACACATTCACGCACACACACACAAACACACACACACACACACACACACACACACACACACACACACACACACACACACACACACACACACACACACACACACACACACACACACACACACACACACACACAGCCAATCGGTACAGCCGATGCTTTTCCAAAGATGAAGTTAGCAGGACAATTTAAGCGCAGTATCTTAACTGACAAGGTGCAACACATCTCTTCTATCCATGGAATACTCCACCGTTGTGAAGATTCAAATGGTATTCAGCATTACTGACGCAAACAGCGGACGGGGACGCCGTTAACAACTGATCAGAAGCGCAACCAGAAATCAAGCACAAAACCCCGTGTTCGTATTTACGAGTACCCTCTACCCAACTAGCATAACCTAACCTAACCTAACCGCTGCCTCCCGTACACCCGCAGCCTGCGGCCGTACCTACTACGGAGAGGAAGGACGATCCTACGGACTGGAGCTGCGCGAGCCGCGTCGGGAAAACCTGCCACACGTGTGCAAGCTGACCTTCATCGCCGACGGCAGCGATCACGGCGACCTGCTGGAGCTCGTCTTCGACAGGTTCAGCATCGGCAGGTTCACCAGCCACGTCAACAGCGGCTGTCCGGACGGGTGAGGTCGCTGGACTGCCGGCTGTGCCGGTGAATGGTGAGGGATCTCGACCTTGTGACGCCGGTGTTCCGTCTGCGCTTGCTGGTGACAACAGCGATGCCACCACACCACGGGCATCGCAGCACCAATTGCTCTTGGTGTGCTGCTACGCGACTTACCACGCGCACTGGGCGGGGGTAGTGGTGAAATCCGTCCACCCCTCCATTTGTTTGTACATAATTTCAGATTTTACCGGTCGATATATGTCATTTTCTGCGTACATACTTCGAAATGTCAGCCGCGTCGCTTAAAGTAAGGAAAATGCAAATCACCCTCAAATTATTCGAGTTAGAGGCCATTAAAGTTTAAAAAATCGTAGCGCCAGGCCACACAAATCGGCAGGTTAATGGAACGAAACGTGGTCAACTGGAATGCTGTCATGAATGCAAATGTCTGTTATACGAATGATGCCACTTTGCATGTAACTCCCTGCACATCCTGGAAACTTTTGTTTGACATTGTGTACCTAAGTGTTTCCATACCTTAGTCATGTGCTTCACTCCTTTCTTTGCGAAACCCAGTATCCCGGGCCATCCGACGGAACAGTTGGGCGGACGGCCCGGTTCCGGTAACTGGAACGGGTAACCGACCTGATAAGGTGCTGTTGTATGCTAGAAAGGGCATTTCGCCTGAGGTCAAATGCCGTTTCTAGCATCTGTATTGAACATTAGTGATGCCAAAAACATCAATGATGCCCATTTTGGAACACATAAACATAATCACAGCGATCCATAACAATGACAAACCACGCCACACAAAATAAGCAAATTTGTATATATATAACCTCATTTAACATGGAAGATATTCACCTCCCATGCAATTTTAACACAATAGAGTTCACTACCGTACCCATCCACCCTGATAAACTCGTTACTCCAACTTTATTAGGAGCCGAAATCTTAGGGCGGGGGTAGGAATCCGCACCCCTTCCGTGCGCGGAATTTTCTCAGGCCCTCCAGGGCGCTAGCTGCTAACGTTTGAACTGTTCAAGTGCTATGCTTACTGATCCCAACATTGCTTCATGTTGCCATTACTTCTTACAGACTGGACTGCTCCCGATATCATGAATTTAGCTTTGAACAACTTTGTACATGCGGCTCTTGCCAATGAAGAATGTGGATATGGAATTACGTGCCAATATTTTGTTCTTACTATTTCATAGCTCGGTGATTCATGGTATCATAGTCATCTCGGTGCTTGTCAATGCTATTCAATACCACCAACATGTTTTGGGCACGTGTTTCACACGAGCCCTGTTTCAAGCAGGCAGGCAGGAAATGCAAATTCTCAATATAGCAATTAGCGAACAATAACCAGTCGTGGAGTAACTAGCTAAAGATCAAGCAAGGGATGAGTAAACACATTTGGCGTACAACTCGGATCATCCATATGTACTTTGATATTTGCCATGAACTTTGCTATTCATTCAACCTTGCAATTTGACAGAGACCAAGCGAGTAATCCGACTATGGCATTTGGTAGAGAGAAGTCGCTCCCGGGTAGAGACATTTGGTAGAGAGAAGTTGCATCATCACTTAATATTAGCTCGTGTCTCGCAGTTATCGAGCGTTTAATGCCGGCGGAGCAGATTGGTGCGAATCCCTCATCGGTCGTTTCTCGCGGTCGGTCGGCTGGGCACTTCAGACATCATTGTATGCATGTGGCTCCTCCGAGTCGTCGGAAACCTCACACTGCCTTCTCTCCTTCCCCAGTCACATGCAGATCGCTGAGGTGGGGCGCATCGACAACGACGGTTTCTGGTGCGGCACCGGCTGGGGCTACAACGTCTACTACAGCGAGACCAGCACCGTCACCGTCACGTTTCGCCTATACCGGCTCAGCGGCGGCGACCACCTCGGCGGTGACGAGGCCAGCCAGTTCTACGTCAAGCTGCGCTACAAGTTCATCAGCATGCAGCGGGCGGTCATGCGTAAGGGCTTGAAGAGCGCAAAGAAGTTCCGCGGCATCACCGTGCAGAACAGCTTCTGCGACTTCATGTTCGACAACTGCGACCGCGACCGCTGTCGCATTCAGAGTCCGAACTTCCCCGGGCTCTACCCGCGGAACGTGACGTGTTCGTACCACGTCACGCACAGCACGCCTCCGCCCGGCACGCGCGCACTGCTCGTCCTGTCGCAGCCGTACAGCGAGCTGATCAACATCAAGGACTCGGACACGGTGAACAGTGCCGTGCGTCGGCTGAAGACGTGGTCAAAGTGCGACCTGGTGCGCGACTTCGTCACCGTGTACGACGGCATCACCAAGTCGGCGCCGAAGCTGCTCAAGTTCTGCGCGGGCAGCGCGTTGCCGCCGATCGTCTCGAGCGGCGCCAACATGATCGTCGAGTTCCGCACCAGCGCCTACGACCGGCTCAGTCAGCCGTTCTTCTCGATCGACAAGCTCAAGTACCGCACGTCCTACATCCCCGGCTTCGAGCTCAACGTGGGCGTGCGCTTCGTCAACGTCAGCGAGCGCACGCGCTACGTGGTCAACAACCACTGTCACTACGAGTTCTCGAGCACGATGCGCTCGCGCGGCATCATCTACAGCCCGGCGCACAGCCTGCCGCCCAATACCAGCTGCACGTACATGCTGAGGGGCCGCAGCCACGAGCGGCTCTGGCTCTACTTCACCAAGTACCACGTGACGTACCACTCGAGCCACCAGGAGGGCTACGGCCGCGACGCCAAGTCGCGCCACTGCCACCACCGGCTCGACCTGGTCGACGGCTTGGCCGGCGCCGGCTCCAACAGGTCGCTCGGTTTCTTCTGCGGCGACACCAAGCCGCCGCTGTGCTCGCGCGCCATGCAGGCGGCCGGCGGCGCTGCCGTGCCGCCCTGCGGCCGCAACGAGAGCTACCTCAGCGCCACGGAGAACGTCACGCTGGTGCAGCGTCACGTGACGGGACTGGGCCTGGACACGGCCAGCTTCCAGCTGCGCTACGAGTTCGTCGACATGCGCGAGGACGGCCAGCAGCTGGGCGACCAGCCGTGCCACCGCGTGTTCACCAGCCGCGGCCGCCTGCGCAAGGGCGCCTTCGGGCCGGCCAAGAACGTCTTCCTGTACGGCCGCGGCGGCCGCTCCCACCTGCGCTGCCTGTTCCGCTTCGAGGGCACCGCCGGCGAGCGGGTGCGCATCGTCGTCAACAAGTTCCGGGCGGCCGACGAGAGCGGCTGCGAGACGGTGCGCGACGAGGCGCTGCGCCGGTACCGGTGCCGCTACCACGGCAGCGCGCGCTCCGAGCTGCGCACCGCCGAGCTGCCCTGGCCGGGCGTGCGCCTGTGGCGCGACTGCGTGTGCGCCGACCGGCGCACCGGCGCCGCCATCGTCATCGAGTCGACCGCCAGCGTGCTGGAGCTGCGCTGGGACGTGTTCAACATGACCGCCGACGAGGACTTCTACTCGTACTCGTTCATTGCCGAGTACGAGTTCCTGCGCAAGACCGACTGCAAGACGGAGACGCGCCTCAACGGTGAGTTGCCGGTCGCGCGACCGGTGTCCGGCTGACGAAGGCGGCCTGTGCCTGTGACACCCGTACACGGGGACGAGCATTATATGGGTAAATTTACTCGTCTCACAATCGAAAGATTGTGGGTTTGAGTCTTATCTGCCGCTACTCTTCGCCTGCGGCCAATCGGCGTGACAGACTGGCGACGCTACGCGACTCGACGATCGATGTGTCGTAAAACCAATAACTAACCACACCTGCACACCCCCCGCTTGCACTTGTCTGGGGCTAACAACAGTGGCTCAACGTGAACATTCCTGGTGAGAGCTGGTGGGGTGGGTGGGGGCTGTATCAGCTTTGTAGGGGTAGTCGCTGTTGTGACCCTCTATCAGGTTGGCCAGGAGAAGCTCTGTTAGCCTGTACCAGGCTGATGGAAGTGACTGCCGTACTGGTCTGTGTGAGCCTGTTGAGGGGTAGGCGCAACTGCACCAGCCCCACTGCGCGGTCACCGTTTTGCATCAGTTTGGCAATGGCGTGCGAAACCGTGCTTAATAGTGTAGGCGTACGTTGGGCAGGTCCACAATTTCGCACCGCTCACTGCGCAGCCGACTGCTTGGGTTACAGCACCAGTGGGTTTTCTGGACACGTGTTACATCGTCGCCCATCTCTGCACGTGGATGTTTCGCATACTTAGGTTTGGCCAGATTTATGCGAATTTCAGCCTGGCCAGATTGCTTCGTGATGGATGAATAGACGGCGAGTATAATTGGTGAGGGGTGACTGATGCGGCAGTTTCTTTATGGTGGAAGATGAAGAAATGGTGGATTAATCAATGATGCCAATTTGTGTGATCTTGACGGAAAATGATCGCGCAATTGACAGAATGGGTGTTTACTTCTGAAAATTATTGTGTGTGTGTGTGTGGGGGGGGGGCAGTTTATGAAAGCAATGAGTAAACCCAAACGGATTGGGGGAGGGGGGGGAGCAATCCATATTGTCCTATGTTAAAAGAAAAAAAATATTGTAGGGGAAGCCAAGGCAACACTGAGGGATACTTGTCCCCTCAAAATTATATAAAACAACACCCGGAATAATGGCATACTGACTCATCCCGCCCGTAGTAAGCTAGAGACGCAGTGCAAGACAGCCCTGTGGCACAGTCGGTCAAAGCGTCCGTTTCTGGCTCGGGAGGTCCCTGGTTCAAGTCCAACCGCGGGTGGACGCTTCCTCGGGGGGCTGCCGCCCGGCGCTGGCAGTAACCGGGGCGGGTTCGGCATGCCACGGGATTACCGCCGGCTGACCGGCGGCCGCGACGGCGGGCCTGCGGGCATGACCTGCCCAGGTCGCTCTGGCTCGGCGGCACGCCCAGAGGGTACGGCCTTGCCTTGTGTCGCCGACACAGTGCTGTGCTCACCGGACCAGAATAATCGTGATTTTTACACCCATGCACATACATGCACGTGATTTTGCACGTCGTGCATACGACGTTAACTGGGATAACATGAGAGCAAACGCGTAGACAGGATTGCACCACAATAATGCTGAAAATTGAGCCACTGTCGTATACAGAGCGTGCGTTTGTGTGTGTGTGTGTGTGTGTGTGTGTGTGTGTGTGTGTGTGTGTGTGTGTGTGTGTGTGTGTGTGTGTGTGTGTGTGTGTGTGTGTGTGTGTGTGTGTGTGTGTGTGTGTGTGTGTGTGTGTGTGTGTGTGTGTGTGTGTGTGTGTGTGTGTGTGTGTGTGTGTGTGTGTGTGTGTGTGTGTGTGTGTGTGTGTGTGTGTGTGTGTGTGTGTGTGTGGGCGGTAAACAAAACCACGAAGTGGAGTGCTATAGTAAAGGCTAAAGTAGCGTCCAAACCTGTTGATGCGTGAATTATGGGTGTTTTTACGTTCGTGCTGAGGTGCTTTTACCTAAGTTGCTATAATGTTTTATTTCATATTCGTAAGCTTAAGAAGCTGAACAGCTATGATCCGAATGCAGAGTAGATTCCATTTCCTTCCTGAAACAAAAACAGAACAATCATATCACCTTTGTGTACCATTTCAAAAACAATGCACCTATGTATTTGCTTTTTGTGCCTGCTTGTTCCAAAATTGTTGAACCCGAATATACAATTAGTGTAAATAACATCCTCATTTAATAATATTACTTGGGGTTTCGCGCTTCTTGTGAAAAGGCCTATCAGTTAACTTTCATTTTTCTTACTTTTGAATTATACATGTGTTGTTGTTATTCAGCTATTGCTCGCCACCCTTCACACCTTCACATAATTGGATGACGGACGCGAAGACGTACCGAAAGCGTCGCTAATCATATTAATCATGATGTGACACAGAAAATCATGGGAGCGAATGAGGAGGGGGAGGGTTGCTGGCTGCTTTCTACCCAGTGCTTAGGGTTCGGCAACAATTCGGCTTCAACACTTCGGAAAGCCTAAGCGCCCTGCACTTAGGGCCATTTAAGGCCACTGAAGCACTTATAGCCAGAGAAGTCTGTATTTAACCAGGCTTCACGTGTTCGAATAGCGAAAGTCATCATCGTTCCAGTCCAGCCACTGGCCATTTCAATGGCGACAGTTCTTGAATCTATCGCTGACTTCCAAATGTACTGATATAATAAATGCATCGGTCCCTCGGAGGTAATGTGAAATCAATGAGGGAAAGTGACTGCGATGGCCATGGCTGATGAAATGTGGCTGCGAATTAACGTTGGTGGACGCACGAAGATGAGTAGAAATATCAGTTATCCTGCTTTACACTTCACTAATGGAATACTCAGTTGGTAGAATATCGGTGTCGGTTCATTTTCAGTGCACTTGAGCCGTTTCTCGCACTCGCATTTATTCCCCGACCGAGTAAGACGAAAATGTGGGGAACGTGGCAAAGCGTTCCCGACCGTGGCCCTATATCACAAAGCATTACCAGTCCACGGGCGTGAGAATGTAAAACAACTGGCGGCCGCATGCTCTCCAGATTCACAATAGTTACGAACCTACCAATCGTAGCTTCGTACTTTTGCGATATCCGTCGATTACCATATGCTTAGTTATTTGTGTTATGAGCGATCTTTATCTACAAGATTATCGACTTTGTATGTTATTTTAAGGGACATTTTTCTTCACTTGCCAAACATGACATGGTGTCAAAATCCATTCCCACCGTTGTTTTGCCATTCACATTATGTACCTGACACAATGTTGCCATTTAAGCAGCCGGCTGATTGTCAAATGACATGAACAGAAACAACAAATAGCTTCTCGCAGTCTTGGAATGGATGTTTTCGATGGCGGTCCTAACGTTGTCTGTGCAAATTATCCTTCAGTATACGTGAAACACCAAAAACATCATGCATATTTCAGTCGTTAGCTTTTGGTATTTGATGGAAATATATGTGACAACTCGCAGTCGTAAAACATAAGTACCTTCTTGAGTACTTATGTTTTACGACTGCGAGTACTGATGTTTTACCTTGACAACTACGAATGCACGAATACAAGCTCCGTCATTTTGATTTCGCAGATACTTCCGTAGTTTGGTAGCTTCGCGAAACAGGGCCAGTGTTGGGGAATTGCGGTCGGAGAATTAAGTGGAGGTTGAGTTTTTTTTTCGCAGTAAGCCTTGCTTAGCGCTATGCTCCGTTCGGCGAAGCCACCCCCATTTATCGCTGTGACAGACACACAGCAGCAATTTCAGCGACATCGACCGGTCAATTTGACTATCAAATCTCTCGACAGGAAGTGAGAACTGGGTAGTTGAGTCCTGATGCATTTACGTGACAGCGAAAAGCTTCAGCCCAGACAGCCCGCCAGTCCGGCCGTGGCACCCGGCACACAATATCCAGGCAGAAGACCACGCCCACCCGACGTCAAGACTCTGAATCGTCGGCCTCAAGACAGTGTGTTCAGGGCCATCCGCGGCCTTTTCGTTCCGGACGCGAGCTTAATAGCAAAATTGTCGTTCCCTATGGTCTTGAAAGCTTCATGATTTTGTTTGTTTGTAAAGTAAGATACGATACTGCGCGTGTCATGCAAAGTTGAAAGCATCGATCTCCTGGCGCTGCGTGTAAAATGACCCGTGTATCGTTAGTACTTGATGGTCATAGTTGCGTGCTCAAGCGGTAGCCCGCCACCGATGTCCTCTACAAAATTCATGCCTTACTGGGCATCGGCATGCTAGTCGTATAGGCTAGGTTCATCTTCATAGAAGCACATTATTTTTATATGCATATGCCACTGTTTTTTTTTCGACGTTAGCACCAGTGTCATCTGGTCAAGTTCACACGTCACCTCCAAACTCATAAGCTACGGACTGTAATTCCCGAAATAAAACATCCGCCTTGCTAAATGGCGGGGTGAAATGTGTCACATACTCTAATTCTTGTTCATTACCAACCGTAGTACGTTCATGTTGATCAACTCTTTTGCCTTGGGTGACTGGGCCACAATCACAGACTTTTTTGTTCAATCATTACGCACGGAACATCCTATCTGCCAGCAAAATACAGCTCAGACAGACCACCTTCACGAGACATGATTTTTCTGTCCTTCACTTGACTGCTTCTGGCATTCACGTTTGCCCTCTATATATTTATGACCAACAACTAGCGACTTGTCAGTTGGCGCTACGCGCCCAATATCAACTCGAAACTCGTTGCTGATCTCAGCTGCCACACGATTACCATACCTACCACACCTACCACCATACCTGATGGAAGGTACCATCTCTACCACCGTACCTGTCCGCCGCCATACCTACCACACCTACCAACATACCTGATGGTAGGGACCATCTCTACCACCATACCTGTTCGTTGCCATACCTGCCACACCTACCAACATACCTGATGGTAGGTACCATCTCTACCACCATAGCTGTTCGTCGCCATGGCTGCGTGGTGTCGATCTTCAAAACATCTGTCTGTGGCCACAAATCTGTCATCGGCTGCCGCTGATGTCGACTCGCTGACTTCCCCTGATCGACGGATGGCAGCCGGGTGGTGCTGGTGACCGGATGGTGTTGGTGACCGGATGGTGCTGGTGACCGGATGCACTCGCGGGGACTATAGCCACAGTCGGAGATGCCTGCTCCGGTGGTAGCTTCTCCTCAGCTGCTCCTCTGCTAGCCTCTGCTCGCGGGAGTAGCTTATCCTCTGCACACGCTCACCCCGGGGGGGCAGCGTCTCGCGCCGGTGTGGTTCACGACGGTCGCGACGGGCGACCACCAGTTGCCGAAACGTCCGCGGATCATTCTCAGAAGCTCGAGCTCTTCATGGGGAACTTCGTCACGCCCGGAGCGGGCGCATCCATCTTCGGGGCATTTGGATTGGACGATTCTGAACGGCTTCACGAGCCATTGGCGTTCTCGACCTACTGTGTTCTGATTCCTCTGCTGGTGATTCTACGTCATTTTAAGTTGAAGGTGTTGAGTGGAACAGGTGCTGGATTCGAGTTTTAGACACAGTCTGAATTGGATCGCTTTGCCAGACATGTTTCACATATACGCCAAAGTGTGCAATTATTATCTTACGGGGCCCTCACAATTTCAATGTTGCAGACATTGATCGCCATTCGCGCGCAGTTCGCCACGTGCCTTGGTGTGATGAGCACATTCTCCGGTATGCAGCTTCGCCGGAACAGTCTAAAATTGTCATCGTCCTCCCGCGAGTTCCTGCCGCGCATTGGAAATCTTAACGTCGCACCAGGCTACGTTGAAGCGCCACTTCCCGTCAGTCTCTGCCCAAGACTGTCTCACGCTGACCCGTACAACAAGGGACACGTGACCTGTGCCAAACGAGCTTCGTTGGATGACATCAATAATGTGTTACTCGACAGATAATACATTACTAGGTCATGTACACTAACATAATAATATACCATGCAGTAGTATAATAAAATAATACTATATTAAAGCAATAATGTAAGAATACAATAATACGTAAATGCACTAATATGATAATTGAAGAATGTAATAATACAATAATACAATAATACACAAACACATCAATAATAGACCAATAGTAAATTACGACGGACCCAGTCGCAGTGTACGTGGCACAGCAATAAAGTAATCAGCTGGCGCCCGACGTCAGCTTGCAAGGTCCACCATTTCCGGAACCGGTGGCAAAAGTAGATACAGGTGTCTGTTTAGTCGCATTCCAGGCTTTTCGCAACAGCTTGGAAAAGGAAAGAAATCAAAGGATGAATATCGAAGCTATGGATGAGCACGTCCGTCAGCGTGTAGCCAGGCACCGTCGTTGGCCCGACCACGTGAAAACATTCTAGATCGCTGGGCATAATAATTATGCCATTAAAATTGAGTCGGTAACGGTCGACCCGCGCTAGTGTCCAAGGGCGGACACGTGCCGTTGTTTTCGGAAGCGTTGACGCCAGCGACCACAAACGAGCGTCGGTTCCGATGACCCGCCAGTCTCGACAGCCAATCATCGACATTGACGCTCTAGGAGGTGGCGACGGGCGACATCGATATTAACAGCTGGGAGGTGGTGACGGGACATCGATACTGACAGCTGGGAGGTGGTGACGGGACGTCGATACTGACAGCTGGGATGTGGTGACGGGACATCGATACTGACAGCTGGGAGGTGGTGACGGGACGTCGATACTGACAGCTGGGAGGTGGTGACGGGACGACATCGACATTAACAGCTGGGAGGTGGTGACGGGACGACATCGACACTGACAGCTGGGAGGTGGTGACGGGACGTCGACATTGACAGCTGGGAGGTGGTGACGGGACGACATCGACATTGACAGCCGGGAGGTGGTGACGGGACATCGATACTGACAGCTGGGAGGCGGAACGGGACATCGACACTGACAGCTTGGAAATGGCTGTGGGACATCGTCGTCGCCGCTCTCGCGCCACAATGGCGCTGCGGGTGTTTCTACGCCGTCGGTGTCGCCACCCGGTGTCGGCATTGAACGACACGTGCGCGGACGTTGGATTGGCGCCATTGTGGAGGAGACGGGGATTAAGCGGCGACGGAGCGGCTACAAAGACGGCGACGATTGGTGGCGCGCCTCAGCCTCCAGCCAATAATGTTGCGAATTGTATCGCTGCGAGGCAGCTATTAGGCCGCGGGCCATTAGTCGGTGTCGACCTCGGGGTCATTGGCTGGCGCCCGTTGGACGGCCGACCGCCGTCGCTGGACTGTCGCTCGGGCTGCACGTCACCGGCCAGTTCCGGGCTCGCGGTGTTCAGCGGTTGCCCGACACGTCGCAGCCGAACGTGACTAGCTCGTATACCGTCTTCTATTAATCTATTATTCTACTATTATGAGGGGAAGTCCTCTCAATAAAAGCATGGATAACACTAGTCTGCGTGATTTATAAGGTCAAGGGTGTCTCAGCTGTTTTTAGGTCAGTTTTTTTTTCATGCTGATTCCGAAAATGGCATCCGTGTTGCTCGATTAGCTCGATTTTTTAAAAATACGTTATTTCACTCATATGAACCAAAACATTGCTCTGACTGGTTTACTAGTTAATCCGACAGAAGCATAAATAAAGGCTTAAACTCTAAACAGATGGACCATAAGTGTATTCAGAGAGCATCCAAACAGTACACACTTCTGCGGAATAAATGGCCTTTTCAGCGACTTCCGTCTGTGTCGAGCAGATGGAACATCCCTCTTCAGGCACCAACAACAGTCCGCCAGAAAGTTCACATCCCACCGACCTTGGCTGCGTGCTTCCATCACCCGTATGTCTTTGTGGAAGAGTTCTCCCTGCTCTTCACTGTAATCTCCACAGTTATCTGGGAAATAATATAGATGGGACCTAAGGAAGTGCATTTTTACCGACATTCGAGCACCAAGTTGCTGAAAACTGTCCATCAACTCATCGATGACCTTCACGTATTCCGCACTTCTGTGATTACCCAGGAAGTTGGTGATGATTGACTTGAAGGCCAGCCATGCAGAGAGCTCAGACTGTTCCAGACATTCTTCGAATCGAGTATCCTTCATGAGCTCCCTTATCTCAGGACAGTCGAATACACCAGCCTTCAGCTTCTCTCTGCTCAAATGAGGAAATTTCTGTCCCAAAAATACAAATCTTCGTCCCTCTTTATCCAGTGCTTTCACAAAACTTTTCATCAAACCAAGTTTGATATGGGGTGGTGGAAATAGGATTTTCTGTGGTTCAACCAGGGGGCGTGACTGCACGTTGTGGGAGCCAGGTTCAAGTGCATGCCTGGATGGCCAGTCGCGTTGTACATAGTGCTGTTTGTCAGCCCGACTGTCCCAGAGGCATAGACAGCATGGATATTTCGTGTAGCCGCCCTGCAGCCCAAGGACGAGACCTACTACCTTGCGGTCACCACAAATCAGCCAACCATGCTCAAAGCAGGCAACAAAAGTTCCATGCTGTTATGCGTTTCCCTCAGTTGCACGGAGGAGGATCGACAGGACGCGAACAGGAATCGACGCGAACCTATTGCCGTTGTTCAGGAGAACTGCCTTCAGGCTCCTACTCGAGGAGTCTATGAACGGCCTCCATTCTGCCGGGTTGTACTCTGTACCCATTGCTTCTACTAGGCCCGCGTACCAATTCTCACTTCTCTCCGCTACTGATATATCACATTGCAGTATGCATACTGACACATCAGTGTGTGAATTATCATCTTTGACGTAGTGTGAAAACTTGAGCTAATCGATAAAAATTGATATTATTTTCGGATTCATCACACGAAACTTGTATTAGAACAGCTGAGAAACTTCCGACCTTTTGAAAAAGTTTTGAAACGCAGGCCAGTGTAAGTTAGCTGAAAATGCAATGATAGACATGTTGCCGGGCAACTTCATTCTGATGACTCGCAGGATGTAGGGGAAGGGGAGTAGCAAACGCCCTTTTAGCCGTGTCTTGTCGAAGTTGCAAATTCGGTGGCGGAATTCGTGCGGTTCGTCACAACTGTCGCTAATCGATTGCGATGCTTCATGGTACGCACTTGCTTTTAGACGATCTTTGGCTAACAGCCTGTTCAACAAACAAATGTGAAAATTTCTGCTTGGAAATATCCACTTTCAGTCAATTTTAGTGGCACTGTCTTTGGTCACTTACAGCTTTATTTGTTCATTTTCATCGAGGCTACTTTGCAGTTGTAATTTTATATTTATGTATGGTATGCTATGCATTTGTACATCCTATCATACGCTATTACCCATCGCTTATTTAGACAGATGCATGAACTGATTTGCAGCATTTATTGTATTCGTGAAAATGGTTCCTAGTTTCTGTGCTTAATGACATTTGCAATTAAGTTCAGCCGTATTTAGCTGATTGTATTCAAATATAGCAGCTCGGTCTATCGATGAAGTAGAATGACGCATTTTGCAATTCATTTGGTGGATGGTGCTTGATGCATTTGGCTCTGTAGCTGGCGTACAGTGTTTCACATTGATTATGTTGTGTGGTGGTTCACGTCTTGTTATTGAGTATGCTGGCTGTCCTCTTAACACTCGCACGTCCGGTGGTCCGCGCCAACTTCGCATGTCCGGGGGGGGGGGGGCAGATGTCTGCCCCCTAAGATCTCTAGAACTATGCTAGCTAGCGAAACGGCGTTGGATAGCTGGTGACGGGCTCTATCGAAAGTGTTTCTGTCATTTTCTTTTTCGCTCAGGTCAACATTCAGGTCACTGGGTCATCATAGATTCGAATTCGAATTCAAATTCGACCAGATCGGGTAGGACTCAGATATTGACACATATCTCAGGCCCTGTAACAGATAGAAACAAACGGCGAACGCTATTCGACAGTCCTTGAAATGCGCTATCGACAATAGGCGGTGAAATTTAACACGCGCCCTGGAGGGCCTCTGAAACTTACGCGCACTGGAGGGGGAGGGCGGATTCCGCCCCCCTAAGATATCGGCTCCCAATAAGGCTAAAGCAAGACAATTCTCAGGGTGGATGGGCACGGTAGGTATCTCTGTTGTGTTCAAGTTTCGTGACCTTAGGTCAATATCTTTAAGGTCAAATGAGGTCAAAATGGAAAAATTATCTCGTTTTGCGTGGCTTGGCTTCTCATTGTTATGGTTCGCTGTGATAGTGTTTAAATGCTCCACAATTGGCATTAATGATGCTTTGGACATTACTAATGATGCAATACATATGCCAGCTCCGCCATTTGACCTCAGGTGACCTATATAGGAGCACTTTATCAGGTCATTATCTGCTCCAGTTACCGGACCCGGGCTGCCCATCTGACTGCTCCGTTGGGCGGCTCTCACAATCGGATTCGCAAAGAAAGGAGTGAAATACATGAATGAAGCATAGAAACGCTTAGGCACACAATGACAAACAATATATTTCCGGATGTGCAGGGAGTAACGTGCAAAGTGACATCAATCGCATGGCAGTCATTTCCATTTATGACAACATTCCAGTTGACCAAGTTTGGTTCCATTAGCCTGTCATGAGGACCTCGGCACACGTGCCTCCCCACACGTGCGCGGGTTAATGTAGACGTCCATAATACTTACCGTGATTTAACATGGATGTCCATACCATAACTGTGAATTAATGTAGACATCAATGCCACTTTCCGAGACTTCAGGCAGATGTCCACATCGCTTACCGTGACTCAGCGTAAATGTCCATACCACTCGCCGTGGCTAGAAGCGATCCACAACAGTCGTGCAACCATCTCCAAACGTGGGCAAAAAGCAATGCTGTCTGATGTATGATGGAAGCCAGATTGCAGGCGGGAGGAGAACAGCATGAGTGGTCTGTTCAAACACCAGTGAGAGCGCTAAGATCTCGCTAAAGCCAGCTACGACGGCCGTTATTGCGCCTATCATGGTACGTGATGAGACGGCGGGGCTTCCGGGCGCTCAAGCAAATGGCCGGGCGAGTCCATTTCGCCGAGTTGACAGTCATTCAGAAGACGAGTCCATTAAGTTGAGTATCATGTCGTCTTTTGAGGTTGGATTCGTTCCAAATGTTTCGCTGGTAGTGCAGGAAAATGTGCCGGGGTGGGCCATGGTATGGACAGGGTAAACGCCGTTCACAGGGTAAACGCCGTTCAATAACGAAGTTGACTATAAACATAAGTACCTTCGGTAATGTCAGAGGCGCAACTGAACGGATTCTGGATTTTTTTTTCAACCTTCATTCGATCTGGTGTCTACATATAATTTTAAACCGATTTTAATAATACCCATTTACATGTAACACGGTTATCCACCGAAGGTGTGGCCATAACAGCCACCGTATGCATTGGTTCCCACAAATGCACCGATAACCATAGGTGTAGGAGCCGGAACCGTGGGCGAACGCGAAGAGAGGGGACAGTGCCGCTCTTCCCCGCCACCTTTGGATACATTGACACTATGAGCAGCGTTGCATAGGAAGAATCGATTTCAGAATGGTTCTTGCCCCTCCCCCGCCCCCTCCAACTGCGTGACAGTTCCTGCGTCACTGCTGACAGCCACACCTGCACATCTACATACTGCACATCTACATACTGCACACCTGCATACTGCACATCTACATACTGCACACCTGCATACCGCACATCTACATACTGCACATCTACATACTGCACACCTGCATACCGCACGTCTACATACTGCAAACCTACATACTGCACACCTAAATACTGCACATCTACATACTGCACACCTAAATACTGAACATCTACATACTGCACACCTGCATACTGTATACCTACATACTGTACACCTACATACTGCCATCTACATACTGCACACTTACACACTGCACATCTGCATACTGCACATCTACATACTGCACACTTACATACTGCACATCTGCATACTGCACATCTACATACTGCACATCTACATACTGCACACCTACATAATGCACATCTACATACTGCACACCTAAATACTGTACACCTACGTACTGCACACCTACGTACTGCACACCTACATGCTGTACATATACATATTGCACACCTACACACTGTACGCATACATACTGCAGAACTACATACTGCACACCTACATACTGTACGCCTACATACTGCACATCTACAAACATACAGAAGAAATCATATTGAGAGAACACCGTCATACTGACTAGAAACGCTAATGTGTATCCAGTGCATGTTTTTTTCTGTGATTGTAAACTTCGTGCTGGAGCCTATATCCTCTAAATGTGACGAAAATGACCCTTATGGTCCGGCACGCCTCTAAAAATCACTCCCCCAGTGTCTCAATATGATTCGGTGAAACTGGATACCAGTTAGGGAACCCAAGCTGCGATACCAACCATGATTTCGATGCTCGATTGGTGTGATTTGGTTTCGATGAACACTGCTAAACTGCAGTTGTGATGGGTGGCGGCCATGAACCCCGGACCAAGTTTTGACCACATGCCCGAGTATATCTTCGACGCCTCATACAACATATATCATGAACGTGGGCATAACCGATTAAAACTTCTTGGAGCTGCTTTTGAGCACAATTGGAACACAGCCAGAATACATCTTCAATTTATTTTATGCTCATTTTTACCGCAAAACAGCCGTTTCCTTGTGGTTGCATAGGCTGCGAATTGTTGAATTGAGTGAATTGCGAATTGAGTGCGGCTTCTACAACACTGAGTCAATCGTACAGAAATAACTAAAGAGAAATAACTGAAATCCGTCTCGACACGTGTCCCAGGCTCGTCAGCAGCTGTGCCTGAGAAGCGCCTGAGGTCGGGCCGATCACGTGTCCCAGGCACGTCAGCAGCTGTGCCTGAGAAGCGCCGGAGGTCGGGCCGATGCCGGCTGAGCCCGGCCGGCGCCATCACGTGTCGGACCTCTGCGGCCCGCGCGCGACCCGGTCGGCCGTTAAACCGCTCAGTGTGCTCTCCAATCTGGCGGCCGGCGGCCGTCGCCGAACGGCGTGTCACGGCCGCCGACGCCCGGCTCGTTAACGGCGGCGGCGCCCAGCCGTGGTGTCAAGTCGCGCCGCCTATCCCACCGGCCGGCCAGTCGCGCCATTTCGCCGGGGCGCGCCAGTACTCGGGAAAGTGGTGTCCAGTCGGACGGGGGCCTGGGGAGAGCGCCGGGGAGAGCAGTCGCTGTCGTGGCTGGCTCCTGAGACGCCGACACGCGGCGCGTTCATGGGCGGCGCGAAGGCCGGTCGTCGTGTTCACCAGCTGGGTGGCTGCATTGTCGCATGCGGTGTGGATGGGGACGGCAGGATGTGGAGGGAGAGGAGGCAAGGTGACGACCATCGTCCAGCAGTGTGCAAAACGAGAGAAACATTTCATGGCCACGCGCATCCGACCGAAAATGGAGCGATGAACCAACCGAGCTAAATCAATGCCGAGTGCCAGATGTACGCAAACCTGATTACAAAAAAGAGATAACTACCCGGGTGACACCAAATGTAAAACGGCATATCTCCAAAGTATCCAAACACCCGCAAATTTCCCAATTTCGAAGAGCTGCCGCAGTCAAATGAAAAAATAAATTATTGTTTGTGTCTGAATACCTTTTGGATGACCGCCATTGAGCTTAATGCGCCCCTGACAGCCCCCACCCCTTGGTGTGATGTGAAGAGCACGACAGCGAGCCGAATGTCTCCAGGCAGCAGCGGCACCCTCAACCTGGAGCGCCTCGAGGAGTCAGAGGGCCGGTGCGACGCGCTGCCTTGGATGCTGGAGGCGGCGCCGTCCGCCTACCTGTACCTGGCCGTGCCGGGACGCCGGCAGGCGCCCGGTGTGTGCAAGACCGACACGAGGCTGGTGGTGTCGGCGCCCGACATCATCGAGCCGCTGGCCATCATCTGCCCCGGCGGCGGCGACATGGTGAGGTCACAACACGAGCCGCTGGCCATCATCTGTCCCGGTGGGGGCGACATGGTGAGGTCACAACACGAGCCGATGGCCATCATCTGCCCCGGCGGCGGCGACATGGTGAGGTCACAACACGAGCCGATGGCCATCATCTGCCCCGGCGGCGGCGACATGGTGAGGTCACAACACGAGCCGCTGGCCATCATCTGCCCCGGCGGCGGCGACATGGTGAGGTCACAACACGAGCCGCTGGCCATCATCTGCCCCGGCGGCGGCGACATGGTGAGGTCACAACACGAGCCGCTGGCCATCATCTGCCCCGGCGGCGGCGACATGGTGAGGTCACAACACGAGCCGCTGGCCATCATCTGCCCCGGCGGCGG
This sequence comes from Imbricaverruca yamaguchii, assembly GCA_034440575.1. NCBI lineage: Eukaryota > Metazoa > Arthropoda > Thecostraca > Neoverrucidae > Imbricaverruca > Imbricaverruca yamaguchii. The sequence continues at coordinate 6,362,247 of JAOTOL010001663.1, forward strand.
CGACATGGTGAGGTCACAACACGAGCCGCTGGCCATCATCTGCCCCGGCGGCGGCGACATGGTGAGGTCACAACACGAGCCGAGCCGCTGGCCATCATCTGCCCCGGCGGCGGCGACATGGTGAGGTCACAACACGAGCCGCTGGCCATCATCTCCCCCCGGCGGCGGCGACATGGTGAGGTCACAACACGAGCCGCTGGCCATCATCTGCCCCGGCGGCGGCGACATGGTGAGGTCACAACACGAGCCGCTGGCCATCATCTGCCCCGGCGGCGGCGACATGGTGAGGTCACAACACGAGCCGCTGGCCATCATCTGCCCCGGCGGCGGCGACATGGTGAGGTTACAACACGAGCCGCTGGCCATCATCTGCCCCGGCGGCGGCGACATGGTGAGGTCACAACACGAGCCGCTGGCCATCATCTGCCCCGGCGGCGGCGACATGGTGAGGTCACAACACGAGCCGCTGGCCATCATCTGCCCCGGCGGCGGCGACTTAGGTGGCCATCATCTGCCCCGGCGGCGGCGACATGGTGAGGTCACAACACGAGCCGCTGGCCATCATCTGCCCCGGCGGCGGCGACATGGTGAGGTCACAACACGAGCCGCTGGCCATCATCTGCCCCGGCGGCGGCGACATGGTGAGGTCACAACACGAGCCGCTGGCCATCATCTGCCCCGGCGGCGGCGACATGGTGAGGTCACAACACGAGCCGCTGGCCATCATCTGCCCCGGCGGCGGCGACATGGTGAGGTCACAACACGAGCCGCTGGCCATCATCTGCCCCGGCGGCGGCGACATGGTGAGGTCCACAACACGAGCCGCTGGCCATCATCTGCCCCGGCGGCGGCGACATGGTGAGGTCACAACACGAGCCGCTGGCCATCATCTGCCCCGGCGGCGGCGACATGGTGAGGTCACAACACGAGCCGCTGGCCATCATCTGCCCCGGCGGCGGCGACATGGTGAGGTCACAACACGAGCCGCTGGCCATCATCTGCCCCGGCGGCGGCGACATGGTGAGGTCACAACACGAGCCGCTGGCCATCATCTGCCCCGGCGGCGGCGACATGGTGAGGTCACAACACGAGCCGCCGGCCATCATCTGCCCCGACGGCGGCGACATGGTGAGGTCACAACACGAGCCGCTGGCCATCATCTGCCCCGGTGGGGGCGACATGGTGAGGTCACACCAGAGAGCCTGGGTCATTCGCCTGCCCCGGCGGCGGCGACATGGTGGGGTCACATCTGAGCTCAGCATCCAGGGCCCCTGGTCATCATCTGCCCTGACGGTGGCAACATGGTCAGGTCACACCACAGGCCCTGGCCATCACCTGCCAGGACGGCGGCGACATGATTATGTTACACCAGGAAGTATCTGGCGATTATCTGCGCATTGGACAAAGGGATAATGAACGCTTGAATTACTTCAGGCTTCGGTGTCTGTGGTTCTGCTGTTCCATTGACACCGTGTTTCTGATCCATTGGCACCGTGTGTTTCCGTCCCATTGGTACTGTTCATTTCCGTTCTGGTTACTACTGCCTGGCGGTCATGAAGTCATATCGGAGATGTCTTGCGGTGGTGTGTTATGGTGATAGGCTGTGGGCAAAAGGTGCCGTGAGGCTTGGTTTGAATTTGCTTTCTGTGCCACAGCAGAGCCGTTTCGATTGGTTCATTATTTTGGGATCATGAGAGGATTGGTTGGATATGGTGGCGTCGGCGATTCTTCTCAGCAATCCGTTTGGCCAGACGATTCGCTGGTATTGAACAATATCCCACCCGACTGATGTTGCCTCTCTGAACCCCCGGATTCGGTTGTGTCGTCATAAAACTGGTGGCATGTTCAGATACGCTCGAGGGCCTGAACCACACGCAGGACTTCAGCGACTTTTGAGACATTGGTGGAAGGGAGGGGCGGACTCCGCTCCGCTAAGATCTCGATTATCGACCTAATCGACCTGAAATTTGATGCGAGACTGTCGAAAACAGGACGGGTGGACGTATTTCCTCCAGTGCGCGTGCTCAAACCACAGGTGCAATAACAGAAAGGTAGAACTAGCCCTACTTTTGGCGGGAGTTGAGGTCAACGTAGCGGTGTCTCATGGATTCGTTTATTTGGAAATGGGCCGTTGCGGATTCCTCTGGCATTTTTTGTGGAGAGGAAGGTTAACAATTCTTTCCACATTTCACATTTGTAGTTAAATTTTCAAGTTCATTTCACACATGCGATGGCTCGAGGATTTTACCATGTTCAATACAGACCTAGATAAGTTCAGTAGTATTCATAGCTATCGGAATCAACGGAAACTGCCCATCGCCTATAGTCAGTATATCATATCTCATGCTGATTGTAAGGCCGCACACCATTGCACTTAATATGAATGCTGCCACCACTGTCCTTGCGAATGGGCCAAGCGTCAATCTTGTCCGACTTATACTGGGTCATGCGAAAGTGGCGGCAGAAAGTTTCAGCAATAGTCATATGCGGTCCACCAAGTGAATGCCCACTTCGCCCACTGGCGTCGGCCGGTCGAATGGTTCGGCGAACGGTTCGCAGCAGCTCCCAGTCGCAGGGCGAAGGTCGAGAGGCTCAGACCGACGGCAGGCGCCAGCTCGAGCCACACGCCGGAGCTCAGCGACATCAGTGGAGCCTGCGGGTCAGCAGCCGCGGCCGGCCGAACGATCCGGCCCGCACGTGCAGCGACACCTTCGGCTCTTGGACGCCTGGGCAGGCTGACCAAGACATCAGGAGACTGAGGAGACTGAGGAGACTGAGGAGACTGAGACGTCGTCAGGAGCGGCCGCACCAGCACGCCAGCCGACTGGATCAGCTCGAACGGTGGATGCACATCGAGCGAAAAGCTCGACGTGAGCGTGAGAAGTCTCGAGAGTGAGAAGTCTGTGCGATAAGCTCGGCAGCAGTGCTCGTTTGTCGGAGGTTCGGCTGAGAACGGCAGGCTTCCGAGGCAGCTGGGCGAGGCGATCACCCGAGGCGGCCGAACAGGCCTGACTGCAGGAACAGAGAGAGAGAGAGAGAGAGAGAGAGAGAGGGAGAGAGAGATAGAGAGAGAGATAGAGAGAGAGAGCGTCACCCTGACAGGCCTGCCGCAGCCGCGTCGAGCGCCGCCGCCGCGCCGGGAGCGCACCGGGTCCGCGCATCACGTCGCCATGTGGCCGCGACTGCTGCCGCCACTGCTGCTGACGCTGTCGACCGTCGGCGGCGCGGCCGGCGCGGGCGTGCTGTACCTGGCGCACAGCGTGCGCCACGCCAGCCGGCCGGTGCGTGAGCTGGGCGCCGCGTCGGCCGTGCAGTGCGCCATCCAGTGCAACCTCACCGCCGCCTGCGTCAAGTGGAGCTTCCCAACCGGCGGCGGCGGCGACGACCGGCGCTGCCGCCTGTGGCCGCTCCACTCGGCCGACAACCCGCTGACGGCCGGCGCCGAGCCGCTGCACCAGACCAACGTGCCGGCCGGCTTCGCGGTCGGCGCCGACCCGGCCGCGGCCTACCGCTTGCGCCGGTTCAACGTGGCGGGCGGCGCGGCCTCCATCGCGGCCAGCTGTCGCGCGTACGACCCGGAGTCGGCGCCGGCGACCGTCGGCTCCGGCCGGCAGCTGGCCGACCTGCGGCGGCTGCTGCACACCAACTGGCAGTACTACGTGGGCCTGGTGCGGCCGGCCGGCGACGCGCGCTTCGTCGACATCGCCACCGGGCACGCGGCCGCGCTGCTGCCCGAGTGGTTCCGCGACGGCGTGCTGCCCGCCGGCCGCGCCGAGGACGAGTGCGTGGTGTTGGCCACCTCCGGCCTGCTGGCCGTGCCCTGCTACTCGACCCGCGGCGGCCACATATGCCAGTACAGGCCCCTGGTCAGCCGAGCCGTCGACGCCGGCGCCGGCCCCTGAGCGAATCTCGGCGAACATGCTCGGCTGCGGCTGCATTCGTCAGTAGCCTTCGTAGATGCTCTTGTCTGTGGAGACGTCTTTGTTTGTAGAGTTTTAGCCAGCCCGCTGACACGACGCCTCCTCGATGTTCACTTGAAAGTAGTGTTCGTGACTGCTGCTGATGACCTCTCTCTGTCGGATCGTCCTCCGGTTGGTAGAGTTCGTCAGACGCACCCACATGGCGGTCAAGGTTCGTACGCTGCGCCAACAATACATCCAAGCATCATCCCATGTTCGAGACATGTCACGCTAGCTTCTAGGTTTTTGTCAGAAATATTTTTGAGCGATACAAAACATGCAATGCTATTAACCGCACCCATGAACGATACGCATATTATTAATTTTGTTATGGAGGTTTTCTCGCGCATGTGTTGTGGAGGATCGCGGCAACTCACATATAAAACGTTGATGGAATGTGGCAGGCAATATATATATATATATATATATATATATATATATATATATATATATATATATATATATAATGACAAAGTTACGTAAAACTGGTTTGAGGATAGAATATGATAGATAGATGATGCTGCACGTCCAGAGGCTTTAGCAGTCATATGTGTGGTCACAACAAGCGTTGATGGACCTGATGTTTTGCAGTCTATTTTCATGTACACAATATACGAGCTGGTGAGTGAGAACTTCGGTGGAAAGCGAGGTAGCATGATGCATTGCCACGGCAGCGGTGTGCCCCTTAGTTATGTTTGTTCAATGCATAGCTGGAACTGCCACTGGCTATGCAAAAACTGGCTTCGAACTGATTGAGGTTTCGTATCACTGTTTGATTAAGGTTCGTTCAAGTATACATTGGACCAACGATGATCTTGAATGAGTTCCCTCGTGGGCCAGAGTTACTGAATAAGTTTTCACGTGATGAAATAGCGTCTGAGGAAATATTGCATGCCACCTGTATCATATGAGCTAGCGACGCACAAAGCTACGAAGGGCCGCCACGATCTACTGATGATAGCATAACGTCATGATGAAACATGCAGTTCCCTTATGCCTAGAGTTTTGTGGACATCAGTGAGTTTTTATCGGGATTTCATGGACACCAAGCATACCCGAACATCTCAAGCCATGATTTCCTGTTGACATTCAGCTGTTTTTGTTTCATGGAGGCTAACACCCATGCCTCAAAAATGTCGTCGATGACCAGAAAAATGTCCTGTAGATATATACCGCGGTTCATTCAAAGTTACTGGAAGTCCGAAAGCGCACCGGGCCCTCTAGCACGCACAAGGTCCCGCAAAATAGCGACAGGGCTGCAAAATATGAGCCGTTGCCATTAATAAACACCCCGGGAGCCCACAAAAAATACCCGGACACCAGCAGAACGCGCTGGGATCCTCAACATCCACCGTGGCCGTACGGACGGCATAATAGTATCGAAAGCAGGCCGGGCTCGAAAAACGGCGTGGTCATAAAGATCCATTTGGGCGGTACGTAAACACATCGTGAACTTGCCGGTCCCTCGTCGGACCTTTCTTGCCTCGTCTTTCTTGCCTTGCGTTCAACACTGCATTTAACGGAGGTCGGAAGCTGCTTTCCACGGTGAACTGAACCCCTTTTTGAACCCCTTTCCACGGTGCTGACCCATGCAAATATGAGGCCAGGCACAACCTGATAGCTTCCTGACTCAGCCTACACGATGATCAATGGTGAGATGAGCAGAATACTCACATTTATTGATCGGAATTTAACCAAACACTGCCCGTGCCACCTTTGTCGGCCAGGATTACAGCCCCATCCTACCCCACCTCCCCTGCTCCTCCTCGTAAATGGCTTACCACCAGTATAAGAGTGTCGTGATAACAAACACACAGTGCATTGGTATCACGACTCTAAGTCACCGAATGAGTGACAAAGCAACCGAATGACGACCGAATCCAGCGAGACAGTGAGCGGTGCATTACGAGGTGGCAGCATTGTTGTCACTCATGGCGTACCTGAACCTTTTTATCGTACTGTTATTTTAGGCCAGTTGTGAGAAGCAGATACCGCCTCCGCTGAGATCTCGAACGCTGCTGGATCGACTTCCGTCGTACCAAATGCGCTGGATTTCTTGCAACGTGATCTACCCGTCCATTTACGCAAATTCAGGAACTTTGATCGGGCTTTCGAGGGACGAGGGGGGCAACGCATGTGAAATACGAGGTTCCTTTCTGCCACTGTAGCCGTAAACACTTTCCGATTTGCACCCGACTGGCGTCTTTCCACTGTTAATCCATAGGACTATCACATTTCACAAGGCACATTTCCATCTTCAAAAACGATAGGCGTGTGTGCGGCGGCAGGAAATGGGCACAGTTCTTCCACATTCAGTAAGAATTTTAGCTAAACACTGATGAACTCCAGTTGCATGATGTCGGCAAGCTTGGCAAAAGAAACAACACCACAAATTGCGGATAGACGTATCCAGGAGGAGAGAAAAGACTGTGAATCATATTGCTGTTTGGTTCTTTCACTCTTAAAATCTTCAAAGCACTTCAGGTCATGTACATTCCATAAAATGCATTCGTTTCCTTGTAGCATGTTCTACATGTCTATAGACGTCTACAATTTTGGATGAGAGCTGGATGGAGCGGAGGGTAATAAGAGAAAATCAGATGCTTAAAGAAAAAAATACATTTCCTCTACTAATGGTATCACGCAATCAACTGCTAAGAAATTGAACCGTGTAATATATATATATTCTTATTTTCACAAATCAGGCACTTGTGAAGGGTGCAGGAAAACAGAACGCACTTTTTACCAGAAAAAGACTGCATTTTTAATAAAAATTCACCGATCTTACCTGTGCTATTTGTAAGCTTGCTTACAAATAGAATTAAAAATGGTTAATTCGTTTTGCCTTGTCATAACCAGGAGGAGAAACAGAAGTGGTAAGTATGTTACTATGCATGCAGTGACGATCTACACAATCTTCACGGCATAGTGACGAATTGCTGCCGCTAAATATTTACATGTCAACTTTGTGTGCAACCTGCTGACCACGATAGTATGTACATGTCAAATATAGCCCAATTTTATATTAATGCAACCGCATAAACTTTTGTATGATGACACGTCAATTGATTTGAGAATATGGACGGGCATATATTGCATGTAAAGAAAATTGTAATTTCCCAGGTTACCTAAATGTATCCCCAGGAAGTGAAAGTTTCATACCTTCTAATTGCCCCCATGTTATATTTTCTGAATACGACATCAATCATAATTGCGGTTCAGGATACATTTGCACCTGTTTTCCTTGAGTATACTTCCATTATTTCCATACCGACAAAGTTGAGTACTGTGGATTGGTTTCAGATAATTAGTTATATGTTCATTCTTTTTAATTATGCTGCAATATACTTTTGAATTTGCACATTTTGCCAGCTCTGCATTGGTACTAAAAGCATTTGTGTCTCGAAATATATTGTCACGTGCTTGGGTGATTAGCTTCCACAGTTTATAATCACACAAACTTCAATATTGTGTTTTATTGACCAGGTAGACACTCATCTGCCACATATGCCACATTTTCGTATTGGTGCAACCGTCTATGCTCTCCATTTTTCTTCATAGATAAACAAGAAAACATTGACAAGCCTATGCAACATGCAGGTAATGCTGCGGCGACTTAACTCATCTAAGACATAAAAGACATAAAGACATAAAGACATAAAAGATTAGTGCAACTCTGAGCCACAAGGGCCCTTCTTGGTTGCACTCTGTACACTGAACCAGTTGCCCACCAAATCTGCCAATCAGCCCTCCCTGTAATACTGAAAAGCAAGCCCTCTATTCTTATAATGATTGTCTATGCTGTTTTTAAAGATGTTCAATGTGCTGCTACTGACGATGTTTTCTGGCAGCTGGTTCCAGTGTTCCACTACCCTGTTGGTGAAGAAAGTTTGCCTTAACCTTGTTCTGCTGTGGTTAATTTTAATTTTGAATTTATGACCTCTAATTGCATCATTTCTGTTAAATTCAAACATTTCCCCAAGGTATCCCCTCTCCAGACCATTGACAAATTTAAAGACCTCGATGAGATCTCCTCTCAGCCTTCTATATCTAAGTGAAAACATATTCAATTTCTTCAATCTTTCCTCATATGCCAGGTTGCTTATGCCATTAACCATTTTTGTAGCCCTCTTTTGTACTCTCTCTAAAAGCCAACAATCTTTTTCATAGCTAGGAGACCAAGCTTGGATGCAGTATTCCAAATGTGGCCTGACGTATGCACAGTAAAGCTTCCTGATCACTTCCTCACTTCTGTATGATACATTCCTATTTATTGCCCCGAGCATTCTCAGTGCCTTCTTCCTGGCTTCCTTGGTCTGTTCTGATGCCCCCAATTTTGTGTTTAGAACAACACCTAAATCCTTCTCCTGTTGAGTCACTGATAGCACTTGGCCACCCATCAAGTATGGAGCCTTCATATGCTGCTTACCTACATGCATGATTTTGCACTTATCAAAGTTAAATTTCATTTGCCATTCTTCGGACCACTTCACAAGTTCGTCTAAGTCTTTTTGCAGCGAGATATGCTCATCCTGACCTGTTATTGCCCTAAAGACCTTCAAATCATCTGCAAATTTCAAAACTTTACTGCTTAGGCCACTTTCAATGTTATTTACAAATATAATTAACAGTAATGGCCCTAGTACTGACCCCTGGGGGACTCCACTAAGAACATTTTGCCATGATGACTTTGTACCATTTAGCATCACTCTTTGCTGTCTATCTGAAAGCCACAACTCTATCCATTTTAAGATGCTACCTGCAATACCATGGGACTGAAGCTGTATCATTAACCGTTTATGGGGTACCTTGTCAAAGGCCTTACTAAAGTCAAGATATGCTACATCAACCTGATTTCCCTGATCAAATTGTTCTGTGGCGAAGTTCAAAAAGTCCAAGAGGTTTGTGAGACACGATCGTCCTTTTCTAAATCCATGTTGAGTATCTTGAATCAATCTGCTACCTTCCAGATAACTAACTATTCTATCCTTGATAATTGATTCGAGTACCTTGCAGACTAGGGATGTGAGACTTATTGGCCTATAGTTTTCAACTTTCCCTCTTAAGAGCAGCCACATACAGTGAGAGTTGCATAGCATAGAAATGTCTGCATTTTACCGGCCCTGGATCGGCCACCGATGATAATTACCTGACTTTCCCGCAGTATGACCTTCACCTGAATTATATGTGCTGTTCAGTGATGGGTAGCACACGAATAACAGCCCGGGTTTTCGTGCAGGGTCACCTAGACCTAGCCATCAGTCATATTAAGTGTCGGATGGCTCTCGACTGGCAGGGAAGATCTCTTCTCGGTACGACCTTGACCTGACTTTCAGATGAAGGTATTCAGTGTCGGATTGCACATGACGAACAGGGAGGATCTATCGCGGTATGACCTTGACTTGACCTCCAGATGAAGGTATTCAGTGTCGGATGGCTCTCGACTGGCAGGGAGGATTCCTTCGCGGTACGACCTTGACTTGACCTCCAGGTGGAGGTATTCAGTGTCGCGTGGCACACGACTAACGGGGAAGATCTCTTCTCGATACGACCTTGACCTGACTTTCAGATGAAGGTATTCAGTGTCGGATTGCACATGACGAACAGGGAGGATCTATCGCGGTATGACCTTGACTTGACCTCCAGATGAACGTATTCAATGTCGAGTGGCGCATCACGAACAGGGAGGATCGCTCGCGGCATGACCTTGACCTGACTTTCAGGGAAGGTATTCAGTGTCGAATGGCAAACGACCAATAAGGCATGATCTCTTCCCGGTACGAACTTGACCTGACCTCTAGGTGGAGGTGCTTGGCATTCAGCGGCAAACAACTAACAGGGAGTATGGCTCGCGGTCTGACCTTGACCTGACCTCCAGGTGGAGGCGTTCAGTGCCGGGTGGCACACAACTAACAGGGAGTATGGCTCGCGGTCTGACCTTGACCTGACCTCCAGGTGGAGGTGTTCAGTGCCGGGTGGCACACAACTAACAGGGAGTATGGCTCGCGGTCTGACCTTGACCTGACCTCCAGGTGGAGGTATTCAGTGCCGGTTGGCACACAACTAACAGGGAGTATGGCTCGCCGTCTGACCTTGACCTGACCTCCAGGTGGAGGTGTTCAGTGCCGGGTGGCACACAACTAACAGGGAGTATGGCTCGCGGTCTGACCTTGACCTGACCTCCAGGTGGAGGTGTTCAGCGCCGGGTGGCACACAACTGACAGGGAGTATGGCTCGCGGTCTGACCTTGACCTGACCTCCAGGTGGAGGCGTTCAGTGCCGGGTGGCACACAACTAACAGGGAGCATGGCGCGCGGTCTGACCTTGACCTGACCTCCAGGTGGAGGTGTTCAGTGCCGGGTGGCACACAACTAACAGGGAGTATGGCGCGCGGTCTGACCTTGACCTGACCTCCAGGTGGAGGTGTTCAGTGCCGGGTGGCACACGAGCGGCGACGGTGAGCCACCGGCGGACCACCAGCGCCACATCGTGCTGGACGTAATATCATCAGTGGCCGGCCAGCAGGTCAAGATCAGCTGGCTGGAGCTGGTCAGGCCCGAGGTTCAAAGGTCAGTCGGTGCCTGGACTGTGGTGTCACGACAGGGTCACGGGGACGCGCACAGGTCACACCGTTGTTCACTGCGACAGTCTAGCCATCATCACGCTGCGAGAGAAGCACAGCACGACAGGTTCCAGTGGCCCGGGCTGTCGTCTGTTCTGCTCTACGCAAATGTGGACCGGATGCACGGGGAAAATCAGTGCTGACCTGACTTGACCTAACATTGTCTAACCACGGTGGTGCTGTGGCGGGTTGCGCATGTGTGTCGAGATGGCTGCGCGGTTCCAGTTATGACATCTCATCTTCACGACTCAACTGCGTCATGGTAGCCAGTTGTTGAGACGCATACTGGTAGGAGAATGACGTAGTGACATCAGGTCACCCGGCGTCCTGTGCTGTCCCCAGGTCACCGCCGGCGGGTGTGGTGGCTTCGGACCACTGGTCGGAAGCTCGGACGGTGGAGCCATGTCGGCACATGTGTCCCCAGCTGGCCGGCGGCTGCATCGCGCCTCACCTGTGGTGCGACAACGTCCTCCACTGTCCATCAGGCAGGGACGAGGATCCAGGTATGTCGCTCTCGGATAGCGTGCCCTGTATGGACGAGGATCCAGGTATGTCGCTCTCGGATAGCGTGCCCTGTATGGACGAGGATCCAGGTATGTCGCTCTCGGATAGCGTGCCCTGTATGGACGAGGATCCAGGTATGTCGCTCTCGGATAGCGTGCCCTGTATGGACGAGGATCCAGGTATGTCGCTCTCGGATAGCGTGCCCTGTATGGACGAGGATCCAGGTATGTCGCTCTCGGATAGCGTGCCCTGTATGGACGAGGATCCAGGTATGTCGCTCTCGGATAGCGTGTCCTGTATAGACGAGGATCCAGGTATGTCGCTCTCGGATAGCGTGCCCTGGTAGGACGAGGGTCCGGGTCTGCCATTCTTGGATAACTTGTCCTGGTAGGACGAGGGTCACCCGGCCCTTGGATCTCGATCTTGGATAACTTGCCCTGGTAGGACGAGAATCCAGGTCTGTCGTTCTTGGGTAGAATGCCCTGGTAGGACGAGGATCCGGGTCTGACGTTTTTGGATGGCGTGCAATGCACGTGTGACGATCCAGGTCTGCTGTTTTCGGGTTACATGTGAGTATGTCCAAGTCGTGCAGCTTCATACTTATAGAGTTATTTTGTCTGCGATCTCTAGAATATCCTGCTGGTAAAGGACGTAGGGAAGTCGTATTGATTGCACGAGACACGACACTGAAAGTATACTTTGCTTGGAGGAAAATAACCACACTTGGAGAAAGAGCTGGGATGGAATCTTCATTTACTTTGGATCATTTTCTAGATAACAAAACTGCCCATCCTACCCGTTAAATGGTTCAAACCTTGCACACTACATAGCATATAAATATTCTCAAATTGAAAGACAAAGCAATGGTTGCTGAACTGCACTGACAAGGACGCAGGCGGAGATATCCGGACTATTATGTACTATACGATCATGATCTCATGCCAGATTCAGTGCTGCCGTAGCTATGTTTATGGTTGTGCCTTTGAACGTGCGTACATGTGGGACTGTGAGTTTCTGAGCTGTTAGGCGCTCCACTACTCACCCTGTCTCAAGTCGAAAATACGAAATAATGTCGACAAACGCTGTGTGTTTAGGGAGCTTCAGCATCGATAACTTGATACTTGTCCACGGTGTTGATATCAGCCTGGACTATGCATTCTGGATCAAAGAATAGCATTTGCAACTGGCAAGATTACATGTAAATGGGTAAAGAAATAACAGTTGCCGGGTGACGAGTAGGTAATTGAGATTGCTGAGCGTGACGTTTTGTTTTGCTATCACTTGCACGGCTGTCATAGATGCAGCGGCTATCGACATGTGCCGTGCGTGCGTCACCGTAGCGTTCAACCGATCAGCTGTCAAACCATCACGACGCTGCACCTAGGGCCCGTTTGGCCGGGTATGAGTGTCATATCACCGGACACGGAGCCCATCTAACGGGCTGCGGGCTCTTGACCGGACGCGGGTTCAACTTATCTCGTGCCGGCCACACACGGCCAGGCGGGGCTCATCTGACCCGTTCGAGGTCAACTGACCGCCCTCGGACCACCCGTTGACCTGGCGCAGTCCTATGCGGCTATGTTGGGGTGCATCGGACCGGGTGCGGGTCCATTTGACGGGTAGAGTCCACGTGACCGGGACCCCCGCCATCTGACCGGTGACGTCACGTCCGTCCGACGTCACGCGCTCGCCGCCGGCAGACATCTGCCACCGGTGGACGATCCCGTGGCTGTACCTGGGCGTGGGCGCGTCGGCGCTCTTCATCGTCGTCGTGCTGCTGATCGCCGCCCTGGTGCACCGCAAGCAGAAGCGGCCGGCGGCCGTGGCGGCGCCTCGCGTGCTGGCGCGCGACTGCCACGAGAAGCGGCTCACGGACGAGGTGAGTCCGCCGCCCAACACGACGGCAGGCGAGGTGGTCACGACAGGTGAGTCTGCCGCCCAACACGACGGCAGGCGAGGTGGTCACGGCAGGTGAGTCTGCCGCCCAACACGACGGCAGGCGAGGTGGTCACGACAGGTGAGTCCGCCGCCCAACACGACGGCAGGCGAGGTGGTCACGACAGGTGAGTCTGCCGCCCAACACGACGGCAGGCGAGGTGGTCACGGCAGGTGAGTCTGCCGCCCAACACGACGGCAGGCGAGGTGGTCACGGCAGGTGAGTCTGCCGCCCAACAGCACCAGCGCACCACCAACAATGACTAACAGTATAAACATACCACCAACAGTGACTAACACCACCAGCATACCATCAACAGTGACCAACAGTATGGCATCCGCCATGTTCTGGATGCCCCATCGGTCAAATATATACGGATGAAGGTGGTATGCACAAGGATAGTGGGCCTACAAGAGGCTGTTTTTAACTGGCAAATACGACCAGGGCTTCCTCCAGCATGCTAACACCACACAATGCACAACAAAGTAGCATTTCTAATTGATTAAGCATTATCTACTGGGGCACCCGGAGCTCGCTGAGCTTGGACTTGACCACTATTGAAGTGAATGGTAGCGCCCCTTCCCCAATGAAATTTTGTTAAAGGAAAGCCTGGGTACACCGGAAGAAAATGATACGAAACAAACACGCTCCAAGTGGCAGGATGATGTCTATAACTACCCACAGCAGTCAGCGACACTAACTGTGTCCACCATCGATGTGTATTCATCAGAAAAACGCCGACATCCTCGTCATGACATTGCCGTAGTATCGTCGGAGACGACATGATATCGCCTTCGGTGTGCTACTGCCACTACAGATGGCCTTCCTCGCTATCCATCCTCACTTGGGTGCTTTTCGATATCGAATTCCACTATGTGTGGGCCTGCCTTATGGTGTCTTGACTTTCACACGTAGAGGAATAAACACAGGGAAGGGAAAACTCAAACATTTACGCGTCTCATTCTGTTGACCCGGCCGCTTCTCGTTTCAACTTTCCTGCTTCTGATTTCTCTGTCCGCCCGTTTGCTTCCACTCCACTCCACTCTCGTCACTTCTCACTTCCTCTCCTTTCTTTCTCCTCCCTCGCTCTCTTTCTCTCTCTCCCTCTCTCTCTCTTACTCTCACTTCTTTGCTTCCTCCCACCCTCCCTCCCTCACTCTCCCTCTCTCGCCCTCTCTCTTCCTCCATCTCCCTCTCTCTCCAACTTTATCTCCCTCACTCTCATTCTCTCTCTCCACTTATCTCCCCCTCTTTCTCTCCCTCCCCATCTTCGCGATCTGCCACAGGTGCTCCCGTTCCCACGTGGGGTCACCGGAAACCAAACATGTGTGCAAGTCATATGCCGACTGCGTGGATAGTGACCAGCAGTCGTCCCAATTTCGACACCTTCTTCTCCTAGACGAGATTGGTAATTAGGAAGTACGAAAAAAACTTCGGCCACGAAAAGTGCAAGCTAGGCTCTCAGTGGCATATGCGACGGTTTAATAAAAATTGCTGCCTCAACCTAGGTAGCTTCTGTTCAAAATATATTTTGATGAATGAACTATGCAAATGATTCTTCGCCATTGCTATTTCATTATTTGTCCTTACTTCTTCACATAATGATCACCAGCTTCACACACTTCGTTCAACGATGGGAAAACTTCTTAATGCCTTCAAAGAGGAACTCGGCACTTTATTTCTGTATCCAAGTTCTGGCAGTCTCTTCCACCTATGTATTTGAGTCATGCCGATGTCCACAATGCGTTTTCTTGATTTTGGGAAAAGGGCAAGTCACATGTGAGCAACACCTCCGTCGTCCTATAACACGGTATTCATGTACTTTTCTAGCGAAGCCTAAACTTGGATTTTTTTTTCACGATTGAACATTTGTGATGACATTCCATGTGTCAGACAATTTCATACCACTCGTAGCGCCTGTGTTAAATGCGACTGTCAGCCACTAAATTTTGTTCTAAACAAGACCACCTGACGGAGAATGTTGGATAAAATTGTTTGTTGGGGAAAATGGTTTGTTGGGGGAAATGGTTTGCTGGGAAAAATGGTTACGGTTTGTTGAAAACTACTTGAATGCACATTGCATATATCAAAAGTGCATTAAGATGAGGTGGTGCTTTGACTTCGACGTACATTAACTTTGTTATGTTAAGAGCCTGTATCGCATTTTTTGTTTGTTATACAATATGCCCCGATCAATTGTCGGAAGGCGTGCCACATTTCATACTGACAACATTCACGGCTGAGGAGGAAGAAATAAAATATCGAGGCAAGGTCAAATTGGCCCTGCTCGCATCACGATGATTAAGCAGCAGCTGGCATCATCCGCTGCAATCGCTCGGTGGTCATAGAAGGGGCCAGGCAGCATCTTATGTGATCGCTCGGCGATGTTTGTGGTGACTCTGGCTCAGGATAGTGAGTCATGGTGAAATTGTGGTGGCGCCATGATTCGGAAGTGAAACGTTTGATCTATGCAGCACGTTGAGACGACTGTGAAATGGTCACCCCTACCAGGGGACTAACAATTGTCACGATGCGCCGCAGATATCAATAAGAGTTGTCGAGAAGTTAATTAGCAACAACGTCCGACCGCCGGCTTCTGCGGATTCAACTTGCGGCTCCTACTTCCCTTCGCTTTAAATTAAATGAAGTGTTGGTCGTAAAGCATAACTAGCGTGGTGTCTCGACCGTCATTTGCATAATACGGCATAACTCGCAGATTCACACTAGACTTGGCTGCTAACTTTAAAGCTGGAACAAAAATGAAAGTGAAAATAATAACCTTGATTCAACTACTCGTACTTCGCAGTGCATCAATCAAATTTGGCATCAATGTATCGTAGGCACTCCACGGGGAGCAAAAATTGAGTGACCTCACCAAAAGCATTTCTGAAGTTCTCCATTTCGCCAATTCTGTTGCGAATCGAAAATCAAGTCAAAACCATAAAATTTCCCATTTTTCTTCGAAAATTCGTGGCGACACACTAATTATTCCACATGGTTTTTAGCTCATTCTGGAAAACGTACATTTGGGAAGTGCCCGCATTCTTCCCAAGGTGCTGAATAGCCAACTGGTCCTTTCGGCCGAACTGTTGCCAAGTAGTTGCCGGCTCCATTGGCAAACTGTTGCCAAGTAGTTGCCAGCTCCATTGGCAAACTGTTGCCAGGTAGTTATTGGCTCCATTTAGCATTCTGTGAAGTTTCAAAGTCATTCCAAAGTTCTCAGGAATACAACCATTACCGTTCACGTACAAGGACTGCTGGTATGTGACCAGCAACCGCAATTTGGACGCCACATTATTATGTCCTCCACATCATTTCGAACGAGGCCCAGACTGTTTGGCCGAGCTGATCTTTGGGTTGTTTTTATTGACGGCATAAACTATCAGCGTGTTGGTCCAGCATTCGACTGGTGTTGCCGTTTGGTCAGGGAACCCCTGTTCGGCACAGACCGTCAGCGCTCGACCGTAGCCGGGTCGACTCGCCGGCACCTCCACGGCGGCCTCCACCCATCCGCGGCACTCGCGACGCACGCGCCAGCGAGCGCGACATTAATGGCGCGGACGACGCGGCGGCGGCGCAGCTGCCATTAGCGGAACGACTGAGCCACTCGTCGTGCGCGACGACCGTCGACGGCCAATCCCCGCGGTCGTCGACGGCCAATCCCCGCGGCCGTCGATGGCCGATCCCCGCGGCCGTCGATGGCCGATCCCCGCGACCGTCGATGGCTAATCCCCGCGGCCGTCGATGGCTAATCCCCGCGGCCGTCGATGGCTAATCCCCGCGGCCGTCGATGACTGATCCCCGCGGCCGTCGATGGCTAATCCCCGCGGCCGTCGATGACCGATCCCCGCGGCCGTCGATGGCTAATCCCCGCGGCCGTCGATGGCTAATCCCCGCGGCCGTCGACTGTATCCCGCGGCCGTCGATGGCTAATCCCCGCGGCCGTCGATGGCCGATCCCCGCGGCCGTCGATGGCCGATCCCCGCGACCGTCGACGGCCAATCCCCGCGGCCGTCGATGGCCGATCCCCGCGGCCGTCGATGACCGATCCCCGCGGCCGTCGATGGCCGATCCCCGCGGCCGTCGATGGCCGATCCCCGCGGCCGTCGATGGCTAATCCCCGCGGCCGTCGATGGCCGATCCCCGCGGCCGTCGATGGCCGATCCCCGCGGCCGTCGATGGCCGATCCCCGCGGCCGTCGATGACCGATCCCCGCGGCAGACTTCTATACGGGCTCAGTTTTACCGGACCGCTTCGGCCCGGCCCGTACCGGCACCAATGAGCCCCGAGCCCTGACGCACCGGCTACATCAATAGCAAACCTGACGGACCCGTCAGGTGCGCCATTGATGTAGCCGGTACTCAGCCCGCCCGTACCGGCACCAATGAGATCCGAGCCCCGTCCGGGCCCGTCAGGTGCGCCATTGATGTGGTCGATGCCCAGCCCGTCCAGTAGCGACATGTAGCGCTCTCCCCGAACGAAGTTTCAAAGCATCGATAATTTCCGTGCGGCGGTATACACAGCAATCTCAATATATCATGGCAAATGTTATCTGGTGCTATATAAGTTATACGTCCGATCATAAAAGATTGGTTCATTAAGATATGTGGGTCATGCACTAATGCCATTAGTTGGAAAGCTTTCCATTCATTTTCGAACACACAGAAATTGTGGTCATTCCTACTGGAGTTCACACAGATGACACGTCGACAGTTTGGGAAGGGAGTGGTTGGAAAGGTAATGGTTAATAATTATGTCTCTTGCCAGGAATATAACGACAGGCGTCACAACATACAAAGCTGCTAGAACTTACTTTACAACAGGATAATTTTATCTAAGCCGAGTCTAACACAGCCAAACCTACCCTGCTGGGAGTAATTCTCACACATTCCACACCACAAACCTACTTATTCCTACCACGTCGGGAGTACTCACACATTCCGCATTCCAAGCCCACTTATTCCTACCATGCCGTGAATATTTCTCACACATTCCACGTTCCAAGCCTGCTTATTCCTACCTTGCCGAGAGTGCTTCTCACATATTTATGGACTCTAGATAAAGAAGCTCGGATGTCGTCCAGTCAGAGGTCACCACCCACGGACTGACTAAAAAGAACAAAAAAAGTTGTTCCTGTCACCTTTACGTACCTTACGATTACGCACTTGTTACGTACCTCTCGATATTGGCAAGGCTTGGCTTACGATAGTCCATTTATTTATTTCTTGGGGAACAACGACCACGCGAATGTGTAGAAAGGTGAGTAGGTAGGTCGTACCTGCCATAGACGGAGACCTCCAAAAATTGTTGGTGTTGGTGTTCCCATCATTTTGAGCAACTTCATTCTACGCGTCACCAAAGGCTCAATAGAATACTTGTAGAAATGATGAAGACTTGCAAAAATATGTTGTTCCATTGGCAACACTAGAAGTACACAAAGTCCCCCCCCCCCTGTTGCCTACCTGTTAAGGTGAGACTACAAACATGCAAGTGAGCTAACCTTACACCCAGACGTCTTGCTGCAGTTGAGAATGATAATTACCGAGAAAACCAACTTATTGTACTAGCTAAGGTTAGGTATTATGTATGGACCAACCTACCTTACTAGGCAGGTAATGTAGATATACCAAGTATATTGTAAGCCTTCTGGATTACATTATACAACTGATTGCTGGTGGCATATGAGCGGATGACTCATATGTAAAAATGTGCCATGCATTGTTCTACCAACCATTACTTTTTTCCAACTGAATGCAACTCCAGGTAGCCAACCTACCCACAGCCCTAATCATCCATGGAAATTTTCAGAAATTAAAACTTTAAAAAACTGCAAATATGTGCTGTACGCTCACATATTATCAAAACATGTAATTTGCTTACATTGCGGTTCTCATAGTTGCGCTGTTTGAAATCAGGATGGAAATAAAATGAACAGCAAGCAGCATGAGGATATGCATAATATGATCATCATGCTGCGGGACATCTTGCTCAGATTGAATAACTAGTGATTATTTTTTGGAGCGCTACATGACCAATGTAGTCGATGCGCCCTAAAGCCCTAATAACTAACTAACTTGTGATTATTTTGATAATTATCTGCTGATGTTCATTATCATTGAAAGCAAGTGACGTTTGTATGGCCAAGTTGGTTTGATTGTATATACCATATCACCATGAAATGAAAAATCGCACAGACAAACCTCGAAATCAGCCCCGGCCAGGCCTGATTTCCATTCAACAAAATGTAGAATGTCGGCCCGGCACCAGCCGGATCCCGTCCCGATCCTGGGCACGTGGGGTGCGTCCGGCCCAATTGTGACTCGGGTCGCCCGCAGTACTCCACCGGCTCGGGTCTGCAGAGTCGGTCGGCACTCACTGCCCCGACCACGGACTGACAGCGGCCGCACGTGGCCAACGGCGCCATTGAAATTCAGTCCGGCTGTTGGCTGACGAAATTTGATTCCCAGCTGCGGGGTCGCCAGCGACGGCACCACTCCGGCGGTGACGTCACAGCGCACCGAACGGCGAGGTCAGCTGCGACACTGAGCACAGTGTCGCCGACTAAGCTGCGTCCGACCACGACTACTGCTATGTGGACGCTGATGTCTGTCGATGTTGTCATTGCTGGAGCGACCATGGCGCTGAAGCGCAGCGCAGAGATGGCATACATCGGGACTAACTTTCACCATGGACTCGAATGTCGATCTGACGCAGCCACGACACTCTCGAGACGCCTCGCAATACAGAGCGGTGGTCCACGCTCTGCAGTCCAGCAGTCCACAGAACTCCAGCAGTCTCCAGAACTCCAGCAGTCCACAGAACACCCCTCACACACGCGCAGCTAGTCGACAACACCACAATCATTGCAGCTACACCACACAAGCGGCCACTCTGAGCAATAGAGGAAACTTACATCAGATCCAGAGGCGGTACCAAGAACCGACTCGTGAACGCATTGTTGGTCTTGTGGTTATGTGATGGCCCTGATATCTCGTACTAGTGAGGCTCTGATGTGGTGCTGGTATATACGTTGTGCCTGTTGTCCTATCATGCACTGTGCTACGATTTCTGGTTTTTGAAGACGCAATTCCGTCGTACGGTTTCGCACGAGAACAATTCAAATGATCAAACAATTTGACAATTCGTTTCCTCCATAATTGACCTTTGAAAATGTCTAAGACTGGATGAAGCGTTCAGTGCCATGTTTGAAAAGTGGAACAATTAAATGAATGCTGCCTTTGTATTAGCTTTGTTATGCACAATTTCGAATTTGGGATCAGATTTGTTTCAACAAACACAAGAAAACCAGACATTAATTCTAAAAATAAATTCGTTTAGAAGAAAGCTAACCAATGCTGGCACGGGTGGATATAAAGAAGGCCACAGGGGTCATGCCCCCATACGCAAGAAGTCCACTTTTGTTGAAATGTTGCACTAAAATAGCATGATATGGGAATATAAAAATAGTCATTTTCTTCAATCGTATTGTTTTAACCAGGCTCAACGAATGGTTGCTATTAACATCCGAATATTTTTTTTCTTCTCGAGATCTGAAATACTTCCCCTTTTCAAATCATCTCTTGAATCTCCCTCTGAATGCTGGTGTGGCGTTTACCTGGATCTTCATGTATATAAATAGTGCATCGTACACATACCCAAGATCCGGACAATATCAATCAGCTGCTGGGATATTGCTTAGCTATATCCATGACACGCGTGGCGATTGTGATCGATATCAGTTCTTTTTCTGTGCTCACGCCAAGTGAAGCAATGACAGTGCAGCGATTTTGTGACAATAACAAGAATAAGTTTCATCAAAAGCAGCGGCATATAACAGAGCTATATTTATATTCTCATATCAAATCCCTCCCACGGCCCTGAGCTGGCCTGGCAGCCAGTGTGCCAATACCATCTTCAACGGGTGCAGTTGGCTGAAGCAAACCCGACTATTGATCGATACATTCGAAGCCGCTCCGACGAAACATATTCTAGCCTACACAATGCGCCACTGTAATTGATTAAGTTGGCGTGCACACAAATAAGGACTGATATCGACCACAATCGCCACATGCGTCATATATCTAGCTGAATGCCAGCCGACCAGCTGAACCCACTTACCACCCTGTCTCGATCATGCCTGCTTTGCCTTGCCCCTCCCAAGGCCCATTGAGCCAGGCTGGGCAATAGCACCAGCTGCTCGGGCTCCATTCAGCGGCATATATGACGCGGTGGCGAATGTGACTGGCATTAGTTTTCGCGCAAGTCTGAGAACGGCATCTGTCGGTGTGTGCGTGTGGGAGAGAGCGACACAATTACGGTGAGCTGCACGTGACACGTGACACTGTGACGCGACTGCCGCAGACGCTGGCCGGCGGCGGCGTGCTGTACGGAGGCAGCTCGTCACTGAAGAACGGCAAGGACTTGATCTCAGTGCCGTCCACGTACTCGATGGACTCGGTGGACATGGACCTGGTCGAGACGACCGTGTAGCCGCGGGCGAACGGTGTGCGCGGCCCGCGGCGTGCGGTCGACTCCGCGCCGCCCGGGCAGAGTGCCGGCGCTCGGAGAGAGTGTGTGAGGTGGGCGGACGTGCCGGCGGCGGCGACAGGATGGGGAGGGAGCCGAGCCGGGACTGGGCGTGGCGCGGCCGGTCCCGGTCCGGGAGTGGCGCAGCTGGTCCTGGTCCGGGAGTGGCGCGGCCGGTCCAGGCCCGGGAGTGGCGCGACCGGTCCTGGTCCGGGAGTAGCGCGGCTGGTCCTGGTCCGGGAGTGGCGCGGCCGGCCCTGGTCCGGGAGTGGCGCGGCTGGTCCCGGTCCGGGAGTGGCGCAGCTGGTCCTGGTCCGGGAGTAGCGCGGCTGGTCCTGGTCGGGAGGGCGCGGCCGGCCCTGGTCCGGGAGTGGCGTGGCCGGTCCCGGTCCGGGAGTGGCGCGGCTGGTCCTGGTCCGGAGTGGCGCGACCGGCCCTGGTCCGGAGTGGTGCGGCTGGTCCTGGTCCGGGAGTGGCGCGGCTGGTCCTGGTCCGGGAGTGGCGCGGCCGGTCCTGGTCCGGGAGTGGCGCGGCCGGTCCTGGTCCGGGAGTGGCGCGGCTGGTCCTGGTCCGGGAGTGGCGCGGCTGGTCCTGGTCCGGGAGTGGCGCGGCCGGTCCTGGTCCGGGAGTGGCGCGGCTGGTGGGCGGTCGTGTTTGTGTCCGTTGGTCGCCGCCAGCTGCTGACGGAACCGGCACTCATCCAACCGAGGACCACCATCCAACCGAGGACCACCATCCAACCGGCGGTGCTTTCTCGGTAAGGCTGATGAGAGCCGACCTAGCCGACCATCGCCGGCTTTGGCGTGTGGTCGTTGGTCTGAAGGGGAAAGTTCAATGGGCAAAGCCGTCGCTACTTTTGGTGCGTGAATGGTGGGATGAGTTTCACTGCACGAGCCATTGCTAGCTTTTAGTTTGCGAACGTCGATCTGAAAAGGGGCGACGTATATTCAACGATACGCGCTGCATACAGTGATGTTATGGTATCAGTGGCATGTTCGGCCGTTCTTTCAGGATCGAAGTCGGAGCTGTTGATGGAAACCCCACAACTTGTAATTCGTTGGAACTTCGCTGATCATTTAATATTTTCAGTTCTTCTTCCAGGCTGCCCTGTGCTTTTCCAGTGAAGCCAATTTCATTCTTTTGTTTATGGCGACGCTGCCCATCTACCGGGATATGCGGTAATGGCTCTTCGCTCAGCCACAGCCGCTGTGTAGTAATAAATTGGGCACATCCAGTCAGAATTTGGTGTGACTGTGGCTACTCGTTTCTTGTTTTGTTCTATTTCGTTGAGCAGATTCAAGTTGACAAAATAAGAGTATCAAATTAGATGCTACTGTCGCTTATGTCACTTCTTTAGACATTCAGTTCAGTCTAGTTTACCTTAGTTAGTTTAGACTTCTAATTGATAATCATTAATTCATACACAAGTCGCAGGTTGCAGCCATAGCAAATTTATGTTTCATACTCACTAACGATGTGTTTGTCTCACTTATGCACCTATTCGTATGAAATTACTCTTCTCTAATATTCTTGAGTTCTTTCATTGTTCAGTTCCCTTCCACCTTTTGGAGATTAAAGCCATCGATTTCCATCTAATACGTTGTTTGTTGTTGTAGTGCGTAATAATTTGTTTCTCTGCAGACTCATTCCTGCCTGAAGCGTGGACAAGTTGAAAGGCAGCCGCCTCGCCGCTTTCTGAGACGCTACTGATCGTCGCCAGGAATCAACTCCCACTTTGCTCCGTTCGTGAACCAAAGTCCGGTGCATTGTCTCCCACTGTGCGTCGCTCGTGGACCAGCGTCGGTATACTGTCTCCCACTGTGCGCCGCTCGTGGACCAGCGTCGGTATACTGTCTCCCACTGTGCGCCATTCTGGTACTTCGGCAATCTGCTGGACGCCAAATGGTCATTGACACGATCCAGCCTTTCAGAAACCGCTGGGGTGTCATTGCGTTTTTTGTATCGATCATCAGCCGCCTTGGGACTAACACTGCGGCTCTCGCGAGTGCGGCCGAATCAGCGAGTAACATCGAAAGTTCGTCTGCTCCTGCGCCTCCGCTGTGGCTGTGCTTTGTTTGGCGTGCTGGGTCGCTCCGTCGGGTACGATCACCAGATGACAGAAGCGACACACAGGGGAGTGCGCCGTTCACCAACGACACGCTCCTTGACACGCCACTCCACGTGGCGTGGTGCTATGGGGAGAGCGAGCGGCACCCACGGCGGAAGTATTTCCGCACCGTGAGCGCCTCGTTCCACAGGCTCCATATCGCAGCGTTCTGCGGCCGGGCGCTGAGCCTCAGCATGTCCTCCCAACTGGCTGTCCGAGCTGCTGTGTGACTGCACACGGCTGGGGGGCCCTGCGGCCTCGGCAGCGACCCTCTGGGGCCCGCCACACCGGGCACTCGTCACTCAGTGGGAGGCGAACGCAGTGCCACCGACGGCTGGTGTTCTCTTCCGCTACTGCTGCGTTCCCACGCGTCGACCCCGGACGCTCCATGTGATACCAGGACTGACCACAGGAGCGGCGGTGCCTGACTGCACTGCCGACGGCATCGCGCTCCTGTCCCCCCACCCACACCCCCATCCCTCCCTCACCACAACCAGAGCGTGCACCACTCGTGGCCTCTGTCAGACGGTCCAACTCGACCGGAAGTGCTGCGACGTCCTGTTTCCGGTCCGATCTTGAGATTAGTGAACTTCGAACATTGCAGTTGATTACTGGCCCAATACCATCGAGGCACTGAGGTGGGATTAAATTGTCACGCTGATAAAAAAGACTGCTTTGGCTACAATTGATAATGGATAGAGAAGGGTGGCAGGCACAGGAGGGAATGCGATTATTCCCTCCTTCCCTTGTGCTTCGAAGGGTCAAGCGGGACAATGAACACGCTATGTTGCAGCATAGGTCGTGACGAAGGACACAAGAAATTGGGCACCCCCGAAGCCTGCCGGTGATCAGTGAACACCCGGACCGACGTGAAGAGCCCCAGGCTGCCGCAGAAGGTCCCCGGCCGATGAAGAGGGCCCCCGAGTCGACGGAGAGTGTCCAGAGGCAGACGTCGAGGATGGTGGACTAGGCGAACATGAAGGGCTTCTAGGGCGACGGAAGGGACTCCGGATCGTTCGAAGGTCCCTCGGCCGGACTGATATGGCCCTGGTCAGTAAGCAGTAAGCTCCTGGTCAAAATTGAAGGACCGTATTGTTTTGTTTTTCAAATGGCGAACAACCTATACGCCTTGTCGAAGCCTACGACACTATTGTTAATTACATCTTCACTATGCGCCATATCTAGCGTCATTTTTCCGCTGAAAAGCATATCATTGGAAAGTAGGTAAAATTAAATTATAGTTGGCACCCATTGTTAATGGTAGTTTTCCCGCTGGTTTGACAGGGTTTGCATTTAATTCCGTGTGGCCCAATCTACCATGGTCATTTTAACTGTCATGTCATCTTGAATGGAAGTGCTACAACACAAGTCAACTAGTTGAAGTGCTAAGTCAACACAAGTGCTAAAATAACAGAAATAAACCAATATAAAATACTTTGGAGAAGATGCAAGGGTCAATTTTCCGCCTTTTCGCCTCAATCAACCTTATTAAGACCGTAGACATGCATAGCATTCCAAACCGAACAACATCCACGACTTGTTCTGATGTTCGAACTTGGCCTTTTCTTGGCCAGAACCGAACACCTCCACAACGACTAAAGTGAACTATTCTGATGAGCAAATGTAGGTATTCAAATATTCTTGTCTTGCCTTGCCTATTCTTCCCGAGACTCGAGACACCTCTCGGCTCACCATGTTGGCTCATGTGACGAATTCTACACCAATATCACGTCAAATTAACAACATTAACAACAACGTTACAAACAACATTAACTATTTAGGTTGATGGAAACCTATATCCTACGGCAGAGACAACCCTGCTGCTGTTTTATATCCTTTTGAGAGGGCAAGTATCTTCTCAATGTTTTTTTTAAAGTATTTGTTTCTGTTAAATAAATTTTATCCGAATTGTTGCTGGGGTGGCTTGAGGAACCAGGGTTCTATTGCTAAGCAGAGCTTGTTGCGTGAACCCTGGCCCCACCACCCGATCCATGAACTCCAGTTGAACGGCAGAATTTAGACCGAAAGTTTAACGTGCCGCCAATGTACCGACACGGCCGCCCGGTAGCTGGTCCCCGGCCTTATCGGGCCAGCTGCCAACTGACACTCCCGGCCGGGGGCTAAATGCGAGCGCGCGAAGCGACTCGAACCCTGTGTTGCCAGTACAGGGGAGACCAGTGCAGGCCAGCGCTCTAACCAACTGAGCTACCGATAAAAAAATTTTGGCTTTACCTCCAAAATTATTCCAACTTCCAACGTGGAGGTCCATCTATGGAGCGTGTCCCGAATCCATTTCGGCCTGCCCACTGCCCTCATGTATTCTGTCCCCCGAACAATTTTCAGAAATCAACACGCCACATCGCGACACTAACGAAGCCGGACACCAGCTACGCCACGATGCATGCTAAAGCATGCCCGGCATTTTTCGGAGTGCACTATTTCGCTCAGCCCAACCCCGGTCAACACAGTCATGATCGGTGCACCGTCAGCGGTGGAGGGTGCGCCGATGTCCAGCGAGTGGGGACTCCGAACTTCTGGCTGACCTCCTCTCGGCCACACCCTGGATCCGCCACTGCGAGAAAAACTGCCGTGCTGGCGTCGCATGACGGTACCAATTGACCCACGTTCACGGGTGGTGGGGTGGGGGTCGCGTCTAACCCGGGCTGGCGAACAGGCTGCTCCGGTGCTGTGTGATCGGAGCGACGTGTCGCTGGGCGTTCAAGTCAGTCGGCAAGGTCAAATCGGAGTCATCCTGAGACGATGATGGACGTTACGTGCCGATGCGGACGTACGGTGGCAGAATGTTGAGCAGGAACCTCGTCCTAATCGGTGACGCACCCGAGGTGCCTCAGTGCAATCTATTCCACCAATCAGCATTTGAAGGAGAATTTAACGATATATCGAAACGACATGCATATAGGCGTTCGTAAAAGGGACCATGAACTGAGCGGTCACCAGTTTTTGTCTCAGCTTCAGATCGTTACACTCACCGAAATCACACGCTCAAATCCGCCAGCCAGTTTCCCCCTCTTCCAAACTGTCCGATCGGATCACCCCCACTGGGTTGAGTGTTCCCACACTGGGTGGGTCAGTGGGACGGGTGGACACGAATGGCTGCGTACGATGTCATCCCCACTGAGTTGAGTGCTCCCCACTGGATTGGGTGCTCCCCACTGAGTTGAGTGCTCCCCACTGAGTTGAGTACTCCTCCACTGGGCGAATCAGTGCTTCTCCACTGGGCGACTCAGTGGTCCCCACTGGGTAACTCAGTTTTCCCCACTAGGTGACTCAGTGGGGAAGGCAACCACCAATGACTGGGTACGGTGTCATCCCACTGAGTTGTGTTCTCCCACTGGGTGACTCAGTGGGACGGACAGCCACCAATGGCTGCGAAATACCGACCAGCCGCGCGGCTAGTGCCGCCAACCGTTGGTCGCAGTTGGTCGGGCCAGGAACACTGTAATATGCACATCACACAACCCAGTCGATGGGTACCCAAGCTCAACTTGCCATCATGCAGCCGGTGAAATAATTGCTGAAGTCGTGGAAGCTGATCGATATGGTCGATAGGAAGGTACTGCCCCGACAGGTTGCTGATCAGAGATCAATGTTTATGTCGATGCAACAAAATGTAAGTTGAGGTTGAACAGCTGAGTGGTTTCGACCATGCTGGGGCTTTTAAAAGTTGAGCTACCCTCACTTTAGTTTAGAGCAGAGGTGTCAATGCGAGGAAAGGGCACGTCGCCACCTGTGCGCCTGTTTTACTATATTTCATTCTGCATTGAGTGACTGCTTTGATTTCATTGCGCACGTTTTTATTTAATTCATTCAATTTCGTAGACAGCTTGGGGCGTCGGTGCATCACGCTGGAAAACTCCTTCCCAGTGAACGCTGGTATAACGAACGCTACTATGAACGCTAATAAATATTTCAGCGTCCTGAAGCCAGCAATCACGCCGGCATCCTGGCTATGTGGCTGCAAAGAGCGCCGCCTTCCTCTGGCGTCTCCTATCCCGCATGGTGCCACCATTTATGGTCGGCACGCCATGGTGTCGTAGTGACTGAGCGATGCACTCATCGCTCGCGAGTATTACTGTCTTTCAAAACTTTGGAGAAAGTGAATGTTGAACTTGCTGCGCTCTCGAATTGTCCGCTTCGCCAGACACATTCTGTGCTTACGCGGCATGAATGGCCAGGTCGGTATAATCAATTTATGTACTGATTTATACTTCTGCAGTGCAGCAGCTATCTAATCGTCATTTGGAATTAGGAACTGCAATGCTAGTTATGGCACGTGGAGAATTAATGCCACTGAATATGAAATGCTGAATGTCACTGAATATGAATATGAGAAACACCAGCGGTTCATCGCTCCAAATTTACCTACTTTAACATTTTTCTTACCACAGATTTACATACTTTAATCATCTAGAACACGGTCTTAATTCGACCAAGACGTGAATTTTTAAAGAAATGACAATGGTGGCCGTGCGAGCACGCATTCACAAACATCTTTACATCGGTTGGGAGGAGGAAGTGGAGTCTTGTTACACCATAACTCCTGCTTCTCGGTCGGAAATCGAACATTTATCGTTGCACGAAATACACATCTTGAACCGCCGATTTGAGCAATCCCACGCTCCCACCACCTCGAGCGGGCCTGAGTACTTCAACTGTGACCGATGCTGGAACTTCGAGTCAGGAAAACAATGCAATATCTGCATTCACACTGCCTCTGGCGCGCTTCTTCCCCAGTGCTGCGTGACTCCTGGTGAAATCCTCACTCATATCCCTGACCGACCCTGACCGGGAACCCCAGGCGCCACTGCGTTCAGACGCGGGTCACTTCCGGTCAAAGGAAGTCGCCGAACTTCCTGTCCCGGAGATATGCGGTTCGCAGACATGTCACAAGCTCAATCCATTGTTGTCCTCACGGAGTCTATAGTGGTGAGTGTGAGAGACTGTACAAGTGCTGCTGTCGATGATTGCTTCTGTGCTATGCTATGCGAGGGGACGCCGATGCGGTGTCAAGCTGCCAAACGGGTGAGGTGTGGAGGGAGCGAGAGCAGGTGAGAGGGGAGTCTGTTGCTGTTTGACCATGTTTGTTAGGGCGGTGTGGCGTGCGCTTGTGCGCCGCGGCGCCGTTGGTGGCGAGTAGCGCATGTGCGCTGCACAGACCAAACTCGTTCAAAGATTTAGCGGTACGGGCGAGACTCCGCCCGCCACCATTCCATAGGACTCGTGCCCGGGTCGCACTGACTTTCGGCGGGACGGTGTGCTTCGCCGTCCTTTTTCTGAACGTGTGCACATGGCTTCTGCCCGCATGGCACGTACCTCGCGGCAGGCGGCGAGGCCGCCACTGTGACCTCTGCGAGTGGATGCCCGAGCGACTGTTCCCGTTGTGATTCTCGCATTTCGGTGTCGCGCCGTATTGTTCGCGTGTCGCGCGATGTTGGGACGGCTGAGGCCGACGGCCGGTGTGCCGGCTGTTATAGGTTCTGCAGGCAGTCCGTTGTTGTTGACGCAAACATGGAGGCTGAGGTGAGGCCTGCGGTGTTGTTCGGAACTGGACGAATCTGGCCGCAAGCAATGCACGCCAAGGCTTTGATCGCTATCGTCGCGTGACTAAAAAATGACTTTCGAAGGTGAAGTAGTAGGAGCGCGCCGATGACGATTGCTCCAGATTCTAGAACCATTGCCAAATTCACAGGTGTGTGCGTGTCAAACTCGGTCATTCTGAGATAATTGGTTGTCTCTCCAAGCTAGGCTTTTCGGTTTGACCTTAATTGCGTGTAGCTGAATTGGTAAGAAATGCCATACAATTGTATCGATCTGATAAACGACTTGCGACTGAGCCTTCCTCCTCATGCACAATCCTGAGCTCCTCAAGCCTGAACGAATGTACTGCACGAGTTCCGAACAGTTCAGTGGTCAGCCTCCACAGTTGCACACCCGCTGTCGGAGGGCAATACTCACGCTCGCTCCCGCCTGCCGCGCCGTGCCCTGCCCGGCTGCGGTGCGGCGACCTTGACCTCCGACGCCAAGTCCACCGCCGCGCGACCTCCGGCTCGGCGCCGCGCGACCACTGACCCCAAGCGTGCCAAACCGTCGTCGGCAGCGGGCGGAGTGTTGCCTCACCTGTTGCCGGCCGGCGCCGCGGCGCCCATTCATCTCTCGGTACCGACGGCGGGCGGCGGCCGACTGCCCCGCGTCGCGCCGCCACCCGTCGACACTGTCACTCGTGTCTGCCACCTGCCGTTGAATACAAATGAATACAGCTCGCGTGCCGCCTGCGTCTCGGACCCGTGCACGGCATTGGGCCGGCGTCGCTCGCCGGCACGCCCGTGCCTGGACAAGCCGGAAGCAGTGATGGTGCACGTGTCCGACATCGCGCTCGACTGACACGACATTGTATTGCCAATTCCAGACACCACACGGTCAGCAGAGGGATGACACTGCACGCGCGACTGCTAGACAATGGACGTCACGCTGCATAAGATGCTCAGCACAATCAGCAAATTCAGAACCGATATTTTCATGTGGAGATACGAAGGTCACTCCCTCTTTCTGGCTCTTTTTCAACGGACAAACGCTCTCTCCACCTACTTCTCTCCCTTCACCTCAATCTATATCAATATCTATACCTGTATATATATTATTATATATATTGTATATATATATATATATATATATATATATATATATATATATATATATATATATATATATATATATTATATATAATTATATATTATATATATTATAATTATACATATCATATATATGTTGTATAATTTGTATATTATAATTATAATTATATATAATATATAATTATATATAATATATATATATATATATATATATATATATATATATAATTCACTAGTTGACATCACTTCACTTCACGATTCTAAGCGGCATTAATAAATGCGAAGAATGTGAGGAATGTCATGCGCTTATGCTACCACATTTTAGTACGCGACGGACATGACCGGCGTTCTAAGAAACAGTCGATTGAGGGAGCGCAGCAGGACGGTATCCTAGACATGAGTCATTCATGCATCAGGTGGGGACCAACCCAATAGAGCGACACGCTCTAGAGCACATTGGAAATGTCGCCGCGATTCGAACAGTGATTCACGGGTCATTCAAAGGTATATCAAGCACAGCTATTACGACACCGCCATGCGGTTTCATCACACAAAATGAGACAACAGCCCTGTAGCCTCCCACAACCTAGACTATCAGACTGCGAGATCATGCGGCTGTCTCCCTGCCTCCCAAGATGAATGTTATCCCTAGTTAGTTCGCGCCAGGTTAGTTATCCCCTCCCCCTCCCTGATCATCCCGATGCGTGGAATGTGAATGTGAACGACGTCGAGGAATGCCAGCTTCAATAGTGGTTATAAAACGCACAACGCCACAGGACTAATTGCAACATTTGTCAAGCGTGTGGCCACATCGGTTCGCAGGTCGATGGAACCCTCCCTCTCCCCCCCGCCCCAGAAGGAATGGGTAGTGGTAATTCCGCATGCCGTGTGCGCGTGGACACCAGGGACAGCGAAGTATAAGCCTGATTCCGGTTCATCCAGAGATCGCTACTAAGAGACCAGGGGGTACCTTGATCGCTACAGTCCCTTGAGCGCTCTCTGGCTCGCTCTCTCTCTGAGTGCGAAGCACGATTGGCGTCGTCACAACAGCAGCACTATGATGCAACACCGCTGACAATCTACGATAATACACCACCAGGATGGCGCGGCGATGGTCAGACGCAGTGTCAGTGCTGCCATGCACCGGCAGCACAAATGACGTCACGTCGGGGGGCGGCGCGTCGTGTGGGCGGCCGGCGGCCCAGGTATTCGGCCGGCCACCGGCGGTCGATACGAGATACCGACGCTCGCTGTGTCGTCGACTACGACGGAGACCGACGGCGTGGTGGTTGGGTCGGCCGCAAGGCGCTGAACTAGGCCGGTCATGGGACATCCTTTGTTACTCAGGGGGCCAGATGGCCGCTCAAAGGTCCTCTCGCCAATTAAAGCGGTCCAGTTTTCGCTAAGGGACCCCTGCAGCAAGTCAGAGAGAGAGAGAGAGAGAGAGAGAGAGAGAGAGAGAGAGAGAGAGAGAGAGAGAGAGAGATATATATATATATATATATATATATATATATATATATATATATATATATATATATATATATATATATATATATATATATATATATATATATATATATATATATATATATATATATATATATATATATATATATATATATATATATATATATATATATATATATATATATATATATATATATATATATATATATATATATATATATATATATATATATATATATATATATATATATATATATATATATATATATATATATATATATATATATATATATATATATATATATATATATATATATATATATATATATATATATATATATATATATATATATATATATATATATATATATATATATATATATATATATATATATATATA
This sequence comes from Imbricaverruca yamaguchii, assembly GCA_034440575.1. Taxonomy (NCBI): domain Eukaryota; kingdom Metazoa; phylum Arthropoda; class Thecostraca; family Neoverrucidae; genus Imbricaverruca; species Imbricaverruca yamaguchii. The sequence goes on from JAOTOL010001663.1 coordinate 6,394,421, forward strand.
TATATATATATATATATATATATAGAGAGAGAGAGAGAGAGAGAGAGAGAGAGAGAGAGAGAGAGAGAGAGAGAGAGAGAGAGAGAGAGAGAGAGAGAGAGAGAGAGAGAGAGAGAGAGAGAGAGAGAGAGAGAGAGAGAGAGAGTGTGTGCAAGCCAGAGAACGCTCAAGGGACTGTACCGATCAAGGTACCCTCTGGTCTCTTAGTAGCGCCCTCTGGATCAACCGGAATCAGGCTTATACTTCGCTGTCCCTTGTGTCCGCGCGCACACCGCAGGCGGAATTGCCACTACCCATTCCTGCTGGGGGGGGGGGGGGGGAGGGTACCATCGACCTGCGAACCGATGTGGCCACACGCTTGACAAATGTTGCAATTAGTCCTGTGGCGTTGTGCGTTTTATAACCACTATTGAAGCTGGCATTCCTCGACGTCGTTCACATTCACATTCCACGCATCGGGATGATGAGGGAGGGGGAGGGGATAACCAACCTGGCGCGAACTAACTAGGGATAACATTCATCTTGGGAGGCAGGGAGACACCCGCATGATCTCGCAGTTTGAGTGTCAGGCGTTATTGGGACCGGGAGTGTCCGACGTCACGGGGACTGTGGCATCAGGAGTCACTGGGGCTGTGGCATCAGGCGTCATTGGGACCGGGAGTGTCAGACATCACTGAGACCGGGTGTGTCCGACGTCACTGGCAGGCGTCACCGGACCGGGAGTCTGGGGCTGTGGCATCAGGCGTCACTGGGACCGGGAGTGTCACGTGGCACCGGGACTGTGGCATCGGGCGTACGACTGGCGGCATCAGGGCCGGGAGTGTCCGACGTCACTGGGAGACCGGGGGGAGTGTCCGACGTCACTGGGACTGTGGCATCAGGCGTCACTGGGGCTGTGGCATCAGGCGTCATTGGGACCGGGAGTGTCAGACATCACTGAGACCGGGTGTGTCCGACGTCACTGGGACTGTGGCATCAGGCGTCACTGGGACCGGGAGTGTCCGACGTCACTGGGACCAGGAGCGTCCGACGTCACTGTGACCGGGAGTGTCCGACGTCACTGTGACCGGGAGTGTCCGACGTCACTGTGACCGGGGTGTGAGTGTCCGACGTCACTGGGACCGGGAGTGTCCGACGTCACTGGGACCGGGAGTGTCCGACGTCACTGGGACCGGGAGTGTCCGACGTCACTGGGACCGGGAGTGTCCGACGTCACTGGGACCGGGAGTGTCCGACGTCACTGTGACCGGGAGTGTCCGACGTCACTGGGACCGGGAGTGTCCGACGTCACTGGGACCGGGAGCGTCCGACGTCACTGGGACCGGGAGTGTCCGACGTCACTGTGACCGGGAGTGTCCGACGTCACTGGGACCGGGAGTGTCCGACGTCACTGGGACCGGGAGTGTCCGACGTCACTGGGACCGGGAGTGTCCGACGTCACTGGGACCGGGAGTGTCCGACGTCACTGTGACCGGGAGTGTCCGACGTCACTGTGACCGGGAGTGTCCGACGTCACTGGGACCGGGAGTGTCCGACGTCACTGTGACCGGGAGTGTCCGACGTCACTGTGACCGGGAGTGTCCGACGTCACTGTGACCGGGAGTGTCCGACGTCACTGGGACCGGGAGTGTCCGACGTCACTGTGACCGGGAGTGTCCGACGTCACTGTGACCGGGAGTGTCCGACGTCACTGTGACCGGGAGTGTCCGACGTCACTGTGGCTGGGCGTCTCGGGCGACACAGCCATCTACATGACCAGTCAGGATTTACGATCGAGGAAAGCCGCCGACTCAGCCACAAATGCACCGAGTAGTGGCAGGCAATGGATGGGGACAGGACACTGCACTCGGTCAACAGCGAAAGAGCGACATTTCAGCTCACTCTGAGCGAGGAGATGGTCCAGTTTGTATGGTGATAGATGGGTGGATGAGGAGATGGGACGTGGCGTAATAACGATATGGCCGTGCTTCACAGTCCTGAAATCAGCTTTTGACGCAGAACTCAAGTTTACACTTTGCATTTGTGTCCTTAGCTATCTGCGCAAAACACACATAATGTTTAGCGGCAGAAGCATTTGCGTATTCGAACATATGGGATGCATAGCAAGCTTTTAGATTCCGGGAAGAGTTGAGTCTGAACGCAGATAGAGACCGTCTGGAACAACATTGATTGGGCACAAACAAATTGTGATCAGACATGCTTTGTGGTTTACACTAATTATCGTTTGATTAACAGCCTTAATGCTACAATGCACTTCATCCGTCAATAGCGAATGTTAGCGAATTACCCGTCACGACATTGCTGTGATTTCATTGGTGAATAGTTGCCACCCGAGGTCATGTCGGCGGTGCGTAGTGGGGAGCGGTCAGTTGTTCCCCAGGCACTCTCCGAGACATGTGAGCTCCCTGGGACGGTCCTCGATTGTCAGCGTGTCGGTGGGATCGTGCACTGAGGGGTGGGTCTGCTTTAGTGCACGGCGTCAGTGGGTCAACGCTGTGGTTGAGACCTGCCTGTTGTTGGACCACTCGTGGTGCGCCGGTGGGATCGGAGCACTGCGGCCGGACCAACAGTGACGACGGGAGCTGTCGGGGCGGATTCTGTCCGGGTGGGCTGGTGGTGAAGACTGCAGTTGCTGGCCCGTTCGCTGTGTGTCAGTGGAGTCGGGGTGGAACGTTGATTCACAATTGGAGTAAGGCGTTCAATCCACGACATGGATTCATGATCATTTATGTCGGTCAGTTACCAATGTAAGAGCAGTATGGGACCAAACTGAGTTTTCATGGGCAACGACTGATTATAGCAAGAAGGATTGTAACAACTGATGACTGATGTTAGAAGTGGGATTGCAACCCCGCATTTTCCATGGATAAGGTTAAGCGAATTATTCGTTCGCAGGCTCGAGTGCAGGGGTCAGGATAAATTTGGACTTCACATGCTGGTGCTGAGACGGAGGAAGTCGGGTGAAAGAAGCTCGTGAACTATCTAGCGCTGCATATATACAAATGTTGAGACAGCAAATATCGACTGCCCAGCAAAAGACGCATTAGCAGAATCAGTCTGAGCTTCTTTAACATAACACCGAACGCATAAGCGTAATGGAAGGGAGTTGGAAGACATTTACCATTGCGCTCATGGCATCAGGGATATGCTTTAGGATAAAACGACAGATATGGTTAACCGGGGAATAGTCGTGCATTCAGGTCAGGAAATGCCAAGCGTAACAAATGACCAGATGCATACTCGAGGACATGAGATCAGGGCCGTTAATCAAAAGCAACAAGAATACGCTCAACGTCTTGACCTTCATATCAAGCTTAATTTGAGCTGACTGCTGAGAGTAACAAATGGAATGACACAGAGAAGGCAGTGCATCTTGCCACTAGCTTGAAAGCACATGCCTTGGAAGTACTAGGTCTTCTTGACGCATTTGCCCGACGCCGCTATCAAAGTCTGACCGACGCACTAGAACGGCGATTTGCGCATGCTCATCAGGAGCATCGCTACCGTGCTCGGCTCCGGGGACGGGTGCCTGGTGCTGGAGAAGCATTGCCCATTCTGGCGCAAGGTATCGGACGTCTGGCGCTGTGTGCCTGTCCTGAAGCTCCACACGAATTCAGGGCAACGATCGTTTGCGACCAATTTGTGGACGCCTTTGGTGATGCCTGAATTCAAATTGCAGTGCATCAGGCTCGGCCAACAAATATCCAGGAAGCACTTACCATATCGGTAGAGATCGAGTCAATACGTGTGTGTGTGTGTAAGTGAAGTATAACAGCCTGCCACCGTGTGGTGATTTCGGCTGTTTACGTCATGGAAGTCGGTTGGACGTGGTGGTCCGGACGGTGCCTGGTAGTAGTTGGTGAAGGGGGTTGGGGGTCATCGCCTTTGGTATTAACATTGCAAGCATACATGGTTTTCAGGTTATACGCTGTCAGCAATTTCTTTCATTTTTTTTGTCATTCATCTAGTTCTTTTTGCACCATTTTCTTCGGTTCTTTTGTACCTTTTTTGTCTTTTTTTGTCTTTTTTGTTTCTTTTTGTCTTTTTGTCTTTTTTTCCTAATAGCTCAATCCGTCGCGATGCCACGGCAGCACGAATGTCATCCACATCTGGAACATGCTTTGCAACTCGCCAGGCCGAGGCAATCGCAAACAGAGACGGTTCAGAACACGAAGGCATGCTTCGGAAAATCCTTGAGAGACTACAGGCATTGGATACAAATTCGGTACATCATCGGTACGGGTCTGGCTACGATCGCAAAACAGGCATCAGATCCCAACACAAAGGGGGAACCGGGAACTGGCAATGTGAAGAAAACGGTCATTTCAAACACAGCTGTCCAGAAAGCAGAACCTCATTCAACAATGCTCGAACTGATCAGGACAAAAACTAACTGCGGCCGATTGTAAGGGACTCCAGTCAGTCAATCCGGCACAACGGTCCTCGCATGCCATGCCGTTCCTCAGTTCGAATGATGCCGACAGCATTCAGGTGTCTGGCTCGGTCAATGCCCAGTTATTGACTACAAAACTCGGATCGTACCCTGCTCCGAAAACACTCGGATCGTACCCTGCTCCGAACGGGTGTTCTGGGTGGCGTGCATCTCCCACATATTCCTGCAGGTCTGTGCGATGTCACTGGCCGCCGTACAGCTCTACGAGGCCCAACAGAAGTGAAAATGGAGACTGGAGGACGTTCTACCAAACAGGCAGTCTATAATGCTGATGAGCTTCAAGAACCACGCATACTGAGGTTCGATTACCTTCAGCTTAACAACTGTGCGATAGATGTGTCCATGTTGCAGACGCATGTGCAGGAGATTATAGTGCCACTCGTAATTGATGATGCTCGACATTTGGGAATCACCGCCTTCAGGGTCAGAACTTCAGATACTGTAACCTTCAACCCTGGAACCGAAACGATTGTGAGATGCAGGCCCGATGGAGCGCTGTTTGATTCACCAGGGATGCTGGGAAATTGTGAAATCGACTCTTGTGGCATGATGGTTGGTGGCTTCCTGTTCTGATGGCAAGCTTGCCACACAAATCTGTTCAGGTTCAACAGGCACCGTGTGTCGGAGCATGTGAGCCAGCAAAGATTGTGTCGGACGAATCGAACATGGCCTGCATCCAGGGAGCCAACACTGTGGAGCTCCCCAGTCATGCACAGGGACTCCTGGAAAGGTCGACGTAGATCTTACGATTGATCAATGTAGGACAGTGCATCAGCTATTGGCGGAATACTCGGACGTCTTCTCGGCTGGCGAACATTATCTGCATTGACGAAACATCACATTGAAGCAGGTGCTAACCGTCTGACTAATGCACCGCCATGCCGAATACCAGTTCAAAGGCGAGACGAAGCCGATAAAATCGTCGCGGATATGGCTGATCAAGGCCTAACCGAAAGGTCAAGCAGCCCCTGGTCGTCCGTCTTGATTATGGTGAAAAAGAAAGATGGATCATTGCGCTGCTGTGTGGATTACCGGGCCTTGAACAATGCAACACTGAACGATCCATGCCCGCTACGTCACATAGATTAGATGCATTATCGGGGGCACAGTGATTCTCCACATTAGATCTAACATTCGGGTGCCGATTCTAGGACAAATGTACGTAAGCACAAATGTACGTATGGCAGATGTACGTAAGCAAATGCACGTACGCAATTGTACACAAGCACAGATATACGTATGGGAATTGCACGTAAGCACAGATGTACGTATGGCTAATGTACGTAAGCGCAAATGTACGTATGGCAAATGTACGTATGCGCAAGTGTACGTATGCGCAAATGTACCTAAGCGCAAAAGTACGAAAACTTAAATGTACGTATGCGCGAAGTGAAATGTGAAATGCGAAGTGAAAGTACGTGAACGGAAATGTTCGTAAGCGCAAAAGTACGTAAGCGAAAATGTACGTAAGGGCAAGAGTACGTAAGCGCAAATGCACGTAATCACAACAGTACCTAAACGTAAAGGAATACAAGAGGAAATGTACGTATTAACTAATGTACGTACATTTAGGCGTGCGTGCCTTTGAGGTTAAGCGCATCTTGTAAGGTGTATATGCCATACGTACATTTGCGCATGCGTACATTTGCGCATACGTACATTTGCGGATACGTACTTTTCCGCATACGTAGATTTGCGCTTACGTACATTTGCGCATGCGTACATCTGCGCTTACGTACAATTGTCATACGTACATCTGCGCTTACGTACATTTTCTTACGTACATTTGCGTACGTACATCTGTCATACGTACATTTGCCTTACGTACATTTGTCCGGTTATCCCGGGTACCATTAAATTAGTGTGTCAGAATAGGATAGCCCAAACACAGCATTTTGCACTGGTAGCGGTCTTTGGCAGTTCACAGTCACACTATTTGGTTTGTACAATGTACTCGCTATGTTTGAACGGCTGACAAAGGTAGTGATGGCCTGCTGCTATATCTGGACGATATCATAGTTTTTGGTAAAACATTTTAGGAGGAGCTTCAGAACTTACGAGAAGCATTTCGAGGACTGCGGATCGCGAACCTGAAGCTAACTCCAAAGAAGTGTCACTTGTTCCGCACCGAAGTGACAATGCATCGGTCACATCGTCGATAGATACGGTGTCAGGACGGATCCTGCCAAAATAACTGCGGTGACACACTGGCCCACACCGGCTGACCGAAAGCAACTCCGAAGTTTCCTCGGCCTGTGCGCCTACTACAGGAAGTTTGTCAGGAACTTTGCGCCCATAGCCGCCCCTTTGCATGACCTTACTCGGGAGCCATGCATGTTTTATTGGACAAGTCCTGTACTGAAGCCTTCGTGAGCCGACAGGAGGAACTTATGGATGCACCAGTTGTGAGCTGTCCCGATACAAACGAGACGTTCATTTTGGATGCCGATCCCAGTAGTTGTGGAATCGGAGCAGTTCTTTCTCAAGCACAGGGTGGTTCTGAGCCCTTCATGGCCCATTTCAGTCGGCCGCCGACAGCAGTTGAGCGCTACTTCTGCACCACGCCACGAGAGTTGCTTGCGATCGTGGAAACGATACGTAGTATCGTTTCACGATACTACGTATCGTGTACGGAATCTCTTTCACCACTGCGTGTACGGAATCTCCTTCGTCATTCAACCAGATCATTCTGCTCTGCAATGGTTACGAACCCTCAATGATCATGAAGGCCAGCTCGCACGATGGTTAGATCGACTTGATCAGTGCCAATATGGAATACGATACAGACCTGGCAAGAAGCATGCAAATGCAAACAGTTTGAGTCGACGCTCCTGCACCGATAAACGCAAGCACTGCTCTCAGAAGGAGGGGTTTTCGAATAATCGATGTCGAACGGCCACGTCACGCCCTGCTCAAAGGACTGCTGGCACCAGCTCGTCCCCGGCTTTATTGGACCATATGCCCGGAGCTCGTCCCGGCCTTATTGGACAAGCCCTCCCAGCCGGGGGCTAAATGCGACCACGTGAAGCGACTCGAACCCTGTGTCACCACGGAGAGACCAAAGCAGGCCAGCGTGGGATCGGAGCATTGCAGGTGGACAAGCAGTGACGACCGGGAGCTGTCCGGGTGAATTCTATCCGAGTGGGCTGGCGGTGAAGACTGCAGTTGCTGGTCCGTTTGCTGTGTGTCAGTGGAGTCGGTGTGGAACGTTGATTCACAATTGGAGTAAGACGTTCAATCCACGACTTGGATTCATAATCATTTATGTCGGTCAGTTACCAACATAAGAGCAGTAGGGGACCAAGCTGAGTTTTGATCGGCAAGGACTGATAATAGCAAGAAGGATTGTAACAATATCATCCAGTACCCATCATACGCACCTGAGCGTGCAACCGAAAGTGTTTGGCCACACGGAGCTGGAAATCGAATGAGGACAGAATGGGAAAGGTTATCTTGGTGAATGCTAGAAGCCTCTCAGAAACTAGATAAAGTAATGGGCGAGGCTCCGCAACCGGGAGAGTGGGAGCTCCCCAGCTTGAAATCAGGTGGAGACCGTCACCCCAACTTTGGCTTGGTAAAAAGGGGGCTCCTGACCTTCTAGCGGAATGCAACCCTGATTCCACACTAATTCCCTAATCTCACTCGCTCTCTCCCCTCTCTTTCCCTCCCTTTATCTAGTCTCTTTTTCTCTTTATCTAGACTCTCTCTTCTTATTTTGTCTTTTTCTCTTTATCTAGCTTCTCTCTCCCTCTTTATCTAGTCTCTCTCTTTCTCTCTCTATCTAATCTCTCCCTCTCTCTTTAACCCGTTCCGTCTCGGGGGGGAGGGGTGGTGTCTTGAACCGTACCCTCAGGTTTTTCGCGGACAGCGGACGAACGGCGTGGGGCATCGCGCCCAAATTTGGCATACCTTTTCCTACATCAATTTGACATGCTGACTCAAAATTTTTAGGTCAGCTCACCAGGGTCAACGAGTTAGTCAAGGTCAAGTGCGGTCACCTCCAAAAAGCTTAACCAGTCGTCACACTTTAACGGATGCAGATATTTCAATGAAACTTTCAGCGTTTGCTTATCTTTACGGATACAACAAAACGTACGAGTGGATATTTTTAGTTTTTGACTACATATAAATTTTGCGTCTTTGCCAAATTGTAGTACAAATACAGGATTCTGGCTAAAGTAAGCATTTTGTTATGAGGGCAAGTCTCTCTCTTTTCTCTCTTTTTTTATCCCTTCTCTTCTTCTCTGTCTTTATTTTTCCCTCTCATTTTCTCTCTCTTTTTCACTCTCTTCTCTTTCTTTCTTATCACTCTTTCTATTTCTCTCGCTCTCTTTGTCCCGTCGTTTTACAATTCGCGTTGCCCGGACTAATTGTACACGGTTCAGTATGCAGGCACAATACCTGTGTCATGCCTCGCACCACCACCATAACGCGGACAATGACAACATGAACCTCGCAGCATACTCACTAACATGATGAATATTGCCACTTGTGTGGAAATAGTTCTGGCGCACATACCAACACGTGGTGACGTACGGAACACGTGGTAACACATACAAGCATTCAACTCGGAGTGACGCTCTTGAACTTGGCCCTTTTCCCCTCTTTACCATGCTCATACGTCTGCGAGGGCGAATATGGTGGCATGTCGTGCAAAGTTCCTAGAAGCACCTGGAGCGATTATGCCTATCAATTTGAGCTGGTGTCACCAAATTTTGGCGACCCCTTGGAGCCCTGCACCCTTTCTTATTTCCTTGTGGCCGCCTATGCCAACATCGAGTAGTCTGCAAGGTATAGCACAATGGTACAGATATGGATAAAATAGTCAGAATTAAAGTATCTTGAAGATCAATATTTTCCACCAAACTAGAAGCGTTTTTCTACCAAAAAGGTACGAAAAGAGGAAAAATGCATGCCAGGTAGTCAGTATGGGCGAATGTCAATGACAATATACAATTAAGGTATTATCTCCGCAGTATTAGCAAGTAAGTTGGAACGTAATCAATCCCCAGAAACAATCGGGGGACCCTGAAACCACGGAGGAAGCGACCGATTCCGGTGGAAAGGAAGACCCACTTTGATCTTTGCTGCCCCTATAATAAGTTTGTGGCGAGAACACTTTTCAAGGTAATAGAAAACCCCCAGTACAACGCCACCAAAGCCAAGGTGCTTAGGACTCTTTCGATTTTTCGTCCACAGTGTTGTGTATTTGGGTTTCATAAAAACAAATAACGTCTGGTTTCTGTAGTCTGATACTGGCCAAAAAGAAAACAACCTGAAGTTGATCAAGCAGCAAATATATTGCCGTTTGAAGTTGAGTACGGCGATTTAACACGCGCCCTGGAGGGCGTCTGAAAATTACGCGCACTGGACGGGGGGGATTCCGCCCCCCTAAGATCTCGGCTCCTGCTAAGGCTAGAGCAACTAAATTTGCAGAGTGGATGGGCACGATAGTTAACTCTATTGTGTGCAAATTTCGTGACCTTAGGTTAATATCTTCAAGGTCAAACTAGGTCAAATTTGGAACATTTTCTGGTTTTGCGTGGCTTGACTTGTCTTTGTTGTGGATCGCTGTGATTGTGTTTAATTGATCCAAAATTGGGACTAATGATGTTTTGGACATTACTAATGATGCCAAACATATGTCAGATCCACCATTTGACCTCAGGTAACCTATATAGGAGCACTTTATCAGGTCATTACCTGCTCCAGTTACCGAAACCGGGCTGCCCAACTGACTGCTCCGTTGGGCGGCTCGGCACAATCGGCTTCGCAAAGAAAGGAGTGAAATACACGAATAAAGTATAGAAACGCTTAAGCACACAATGACAAACAATAGGATGTGTAGGGAGTAACATGCAAATTGACATCAAATGCATGACAGTCATTTCCATTTGTGACAACATTCCAGTTGACCATGTTTGGTTCCATTAGCCTGTCATGATGACCTCGGCGACCTAACATGACTTTTAGGTCATATAGCATAACTATATGCATCAAACAAGTCGCTAGTATTGTCAAGAACACTTGCCTTTTGCCAATATACGGGAAGCGCATGAGCGCCGATTTTTGTGGTCTGGCTCTGTGATTTTTGAAAAAATTTAACGGCCCATAACTGAAAAACTTGTCTGCCGATTTTCATTTTTCTTACATTGAACAACGCGCCTGTCATTTCTAAGCAGGTACGAAAAATGGCGTATATCGGCCTGTACAATATGGAGTTGTGTACGACAAATCGGAGGGGTGAGTGGATTTTGCCCTCCACCCATCCAGGGCGTGTGTTAACCTGTCATGAACTTGACCTGACTTGACCTCGGTGACCTGACGTGACTTTGAAGCAATGTAGCATAACAACATACATCAAACAAGTCGCTATTGTTGCCAAGAACACTTCCTTTTTGGCAATATACGGGAAGCGCATCAGCGGCGATATTTGTGGTCTGGCGCTGAGAAAACATTTTGACTTTACCTACCCCTAACTCGAAAAAAATTTCGGTTGATTTCCGTTTTGCTTGCTTTAAGCAACGTGCCGTTCATTCTTAAGCAGGTACGCAAACAATAGCATATATCGGCAGGTAAAATCGGGAGTTATGTACGAAAAACCGGATGGGTGGGCGGATTTCGCCCCACCCCTCCAGGACGCGTGTTAATGAAGTGTCACCATTGACCAACGTTGTGGACATTGACCAACTTCTTCACCGCATGAGGACACCAGCAGCATCTGCAGGACAACGGACCGATGCTACATGGTCGCGGCTGACCGGCTAACGGCGTATCTCGACGTCGACCCTCGGCCGGAAAACAAACGGTGCTTCCGCGGTCTGAAATGAATGGCCGAATCGGATACCTGCAGACAACTCGGTCCAATTGAACGGCCGTAGTTTTAATGGCCTACTAGACCAAGAAGGATAGTTGGCGGAACCGGTGCACCGGTCGGCCAGTGGTCCACTTGGGCTGATTGATGACCATGGCTTCGGGGAGCGCTAAAAGCGCAGCGATCGCAGAAGGTCACTGGTGCGGTCGGGCGGTCTTAACGGTCGTATGGGTAGACTGCGGTGGCTCGTGGCTTAGTGTCGACACCACTGGTGTTGCTGGGAGACGTGGCGAGAGTCGGGGCACCCCACTCTCAACATATGGAGTCTGAAGCTGCCGTGGTGGATTTCTAAGGCGTTGTTCCGCGGAATGGCAGCAGCAACTGGGCGCAGTCGGCGAGTACGAGTACCATTTGGAAGCTTCATTATGCGCCCGGAATAGAAAATGTCTAATGGAGCCTGACATTCTGCAGGAGCTATTCTCACGTTGACAAAAACGCTTTGTGTAGTGCGCAAGGTTCGGGAAGCTCTCCGATCTTGGCTTGATGTCTGGTGCGATCGCAGCATCATCGTCCAGCTCTCGTAACTTCGAAACTAACTCAGGCGCCCCAGTAGCTCGTATGCCATACTTATAGCTGCCCTTCTTCATTTTGCGGTACTGACATTCAACTGTTTGGCATATAATGAGCGATCAAGTTTATGCCGCTTTGCTAGCTCAGTTGGTTAGAGCGCTGGTCGCAGGTATCCCCTGTCCTGGCGAGACAGGGTTCGATCTGCTTCACGCGCTCGCATTTAGCTCCCGGCTGAGAGGGTTAGTTGGCAACTGACGCGATGAGTCCGGGGACAAGCTACCCAGAAGTCCGTGCACGTTAAACCCCCGGTCAAAATTCTGCCATTGAACTGTAATTCATGGATGGGCGGTCGCGGCCAGGGGTTCACGCAATAAGGTCTGCTTAACAATATAATCCTGGTCCATGGGGCCAACCGGCAAGATTTCAGACTAAATTTCTGGAAAATCAAAACAGAGACTACTGGATGGAGGACTGTTGTGCAGTACATGACATTTGACGCCCCTGCAATATCTGCAAACATTGCAGGCACTGCGCTTCATCTGTGATAATCGCGGCTATGTGCTGCGTCTAACTCGGCAAAGCATGCTCCCAGGTAAGCCGTGCGGCAAGGCGGCAATGAACGGCAATGGCGGTGAGTAGTGTCGCAGCCGCTGCAGTCTCCGCCAATGAATTGGAGCCATAAGACACATCCCGTAGACTAAGAGAGGCGCAACGGGTCCACAAACGGGTCCACATGATACGAGGTGCATCGAAGCTGAGCGGAATCCGCATTTCATAACTACCAGAAAATGTGGAAAACAGGGAACTAATGGTCGAATTTAATTAATCGACCTTTCGCAGCGAACGCCCATACGAACCATTCGAGCACGTCAAGTGTGGCGCAAGTCTATCATGTGGCAACAATTAGCAAAATCCAGGCCTAGCAGAAGCCGTAGCATCGCACGAAGGGTGGCGAATGCATCGGAAGCGCAAGATGAGTGTACACCTGCACGCGCGCTGACGTCGTGGCGACCGGGTGATATGAACTGGAATGCCTGAAATTGGGATATTTTACATTTAAAGTGATGGGTTTGAAGTGATACATTTTAAATTGACGTTATGGGCTTAATGCATTTTCGAAACCCCTGCTCGTTTTAGGGTTTGATTGCTTTTTATGGACCGATTATTTTTGTTTACATGTCAGGGCGTTTTCGAACTTCTCGCCATTATCAAAATACCCCAGTCCCACCCAAACAAGACAATATTTTTGTGGAGGAGTAAAGTAAAATTAAAGCCATTTAGACATCGGGGAGATTCCAGAATCCAGACCCCGCACCAAAAATATCACACAAACTATAAGGTAAAATTTCCTTAACGTAACTGTCAATTTTCCTGCACCTTGATCGCAAATACCCGCTTTTATTCACAGCCATGTAACGTGCTCCTCTAAAGGCAGCGCAAATGACCTTTATAGTTCGGCACACCTAAAAAATCACTCCCCCCCTTTGCTCCGCCAGTTTTGACTGCGATTCTCCACTCATTGCTTTCCCTGGTGGTGAATCTTGAAAGCACTGGTTTGCTACTTGACACCAGATAGCACTACATGCTTGATTCATAGGTGCCGGATGTGAGAAGGGATACCGGCAAGTTCCTAGAATTCAGCTTTAGTAGGAAACCCGCCATGCACACATTTCCAGAGCTCCTTAAATACTTCTTTCATCCGTTTTATAGTGCTGATGTGTCTGATAGTGTCTGATACTATAAGTGTAAGTGTCTGATACAATAAGATCTAAACTCATCCGCTTGCTGGCAAAGGATTAACCATGTAAAATGCATGGTTGTAACCACATATTCGAAATTGGGGGAGGGGGGACAAATTAGAGACGCGGTAAGTTAGAACAGGCTAGGGGCCAGCCACCCCACCCCCAATAAATTTTTTTTTAAAGAATTCAGCCACTTTTTAATGTCATTTTTAGCTACTTCAATTATATGTTTCAATGTATTTCAATTTGCCAGATCTACAATTGTTAAAAATTATATCTTGGGAACTAAAAGTCACTTCAGAATTGACAAGTTTCACTACTTATCATTGCCTATGAATATCTAGCTTGATGTCGCATTTTCTGAACCAGATTTCACGATCCATAAGCACCATAGAACAGTGCTGTAAGTATGTTAAACGTTGCCCTCTTGTAACAGGAAAAAACATGAAATATTGGACGATAATTTTATGATAGCAATTATGGACCTACTATTATCTTTCCCATATTTTCCTGTTTTACGGGCGAACATTTAGATGCGATGACAACCAGGGTGGATAAAGGGCGTGGCACCGATGGCATGTAACCCCGACGTGGAAGGTGGCGTCCCCCAGGCCAGGAAAGGGCATCCCTCTGAAAAGCTTACAATGTACCCGCTCGAATTTTTCAGCCGGAGGCTCTCCTATGCAATAAAAAGGCACCCCTTGGAAGGAACGGCCGAGTTTTTCAGGAAGGGGCGAGTGCATCCCGCCCCTTCAAATTTTGCAGCCAGAGGCGCCCCTCCAGGTGCTTTCGCAGTGGCGCCGCTCCATGTAAAAGGTGCCGCTCCAGACAAGAACCCCATGACAAACAAACAAGGATCTATCCCTGAATACAACATTGCTCTCTCTCGGCTATGAACTCCGGCTGGTTATAAAATTGTGCGCATTCACTTGTAGCTTCTCTTGACAAATTTACCACTTCGATTGAACTATTAAGAAGAAAGCGATAATGTGCAAAAAAAAGTCATATATTTTATATGCCTGGAACAGCAATGTGGGAGTGGAAGTTAAAAACTGGCGATGAGAGCACCGTCCGATCATGTTATGACGGATTTCTTAGGGGAGCCCCTGGTTATATACGATACAAGTGCCTGCTATCACGACGACTGGAAACAAAAATAGACTTGACTCTCCTATTCCCATTATACTCAATCATTGTACACAGGCAGGACCTTCGACACCTTTGCAATTATTTCGATATCTCAACATTCTGACACCGTACGACAAGCCACGTCAAATGACTCCCACATAATGCAAATTGAAGCTATGGCCACGAAACGTGATGACTCTGAAAACTAAACGATCCTTTGACCTTGAGGTTTGATCTGACATGTCCCGGGTTCGTTATGCGTCATGAGCGGACATAATTCCGGCTGCGCCGCTTTGGTGGTGGGTTTGTGAATGAACACCACCAGAGTGGGCTGGCTCTGATTAATGCTATATTCTAGTTTCTAGAGAAGGTGGAAGTGATTTCCAGTGATCAAATTTGAATAACATTGAAATAAGCTCCCTTATGAAGTGTAGATCGTTTTGGTATTAAATCATTTCAGCCTGTCTCTGCTCTGAAAGTGAAGTGGGAGCAATTGGCCACCAAACATCTTGTGATAGAAACGTGTCTTACATCTTCTGTGCGATGTACTGACAATTTCCAAAGCTCTTAACTAAACGAAAATCGAACGTGCTACATTTTGCATCATCTTGAATAACTTCCATGAAAGTTCAACCCTACCACTTTTGCATTAAAGTCCAGAATTTGAGTCCCAAATTACCACATTGTATGCCTGTAAATTGTATGCCAAATGCCATTGCCGAATTTAGATCCAATGGCCCCAAATAGCCTGGCGTCAAATCAGCTGCCTTCTCATGCCATACTGGATTACATTTATAGACATCTAACCCTGCCATTTTTGCACTCAATTACAGGATTTGTGTCTCGAATTATCACATTATATTCCTTATATTTGTGCATCAGATGTTTTACAGCAACTAATTAGTTTCCAATGATCTCAAATAAACCAGTATAAAATTAGCTACCTTGTGATGACACACTCGACTACTTTTATAGATATGTAACCCTATCATTTTTTACCTTTTGACATGAAGCTTTCCGGCATTATTAACCCGCGCTGCCTTAGGTAGGGGTTCTTCAATCACCCCGTTGGTTTTTTTTTCGCGGATAGTGAACGAACGGTGCACGGTAGCACGCCAAAATTTGGCATACCTTTTCCCACATCAATTTGGCATGTTTCTTCAAAATTTTGAACTCAGGTCATCTAGGGTCAACGAGTTAGTCAAGGTCAAGTGAGGTCACCTCCAAAAACGGTCAACCAGTCGTCACGCTTTAACGGATACAGATATTTTAATGAAACTTTCAGCGTTTGCTTATCTTTACGGATGCACAAAATCGTACGAGTTATTTTTTTTTACTACATATAAATTTTGCGTACTTGCCAACTTGCAGTTCAAATAGAGGATTCTAGCTACAGTAAGCATTTCTTTATTAGGGTAAGTTGACTTCCAACAACGTTTCTCGGTCTGCTCTACCCGTTCGAAAAGGAAAATTAAAGAAAACGTGAAAACTCAAAATTTTGGAATCAATTTTTTTTTTTTTTTGGGGGGGGGGGGGAAATATAGCCCTGGTCGATTTCGCTGTCCTTTTCTCATTCCAAATAAATTTTGTTTTTTTCATATATCCCCCAAAATGAACGCCCCAGTCAAAAACATAATGTAAGTCGTGAGAAGTCGTGAAAATCTAGCCCCCTGGTGACATAACTTTTGTGGGGAAATTGTTTTGGAGGGTGGACCCGGTCTCTACTCGTCGAGCGCTTTCCGATGACACCTCTCTCGTTTTCGTGCGATGCTTAGTTTGGATTTGAGAGAGGGGTCTTCATGAGAAACTAAATTGGGAGTAGAAGAACACAAGCAGTTTGTTAAGAGGCACCATTTACAGAAAAGAAACATCAGGAAAGAAGCCGCCAATCAGTGTACGGTATTTTGTGGGCGTAGGTGCTCTGAATCAATCAATAGTCATTTGAATGGCGTCATCATTTCTCCAGGTGTAAAGGGATGTGAATATTCTATAAAATTTGACAACATATCTTGTAAACTGGTCAAAAAACTTTGAACTGTTTTCAATTCATCTGAAAAATTGCTTAATACTTGGAAATATATTACAGATGACGTCATTATTGTCAATGAATTGCGCGGCTCCAATAATGTACCAAGCTAAAATGGTGCTTACTACTTCACAGTTTTGGCGCAGGGAGGCAATCTCTGTATCGCCGCCTCTTTTTTAATTGGACTTATCAGGCTGGGATGCTGCGTGTATAAGTACAGCATAGGCAGGTCAATGCGATACAGTCGATAGCTTCATTTACCGGTGCATGGGTCAGTGAATGCGGTGTGTCGTATCGAGTCCGAGCTTGTGCTGAGTACAGGACTGTAACTAACTTGGTTTCCTGCGGTGGTTAGATAGGCATTTCAAGGAAGGCTTCTCCTGACGAGTACCCGAAGCAAAAGTAAATAGTTGAACTCAAGATATATTTGAGCGACGTAGAAATTATTTGGTTTCATCCTTGTTGGACAACGGACAGATTTCTTTTGAGTTCATTGTGAGTGCAAAATCTGTAGGTGGTCAACGAGCATCATGGCAACTGGATTCAAGATTGTGCAAGATTTTTTAAATTTTGTGAATTCAAGATTTTTTAATGTAATTGTCCTGGGCTTTGGCTTTATGTTTACATTTACTGCATTTCAAACTGTGGGCATCATTGAGGTAAGTGCTGTTTTTGGTACTTATCCACAGATAATTACAAGCTGATGGAAGCTGATGGATGGAGAGCTTATAGGTAGGCCTACCATAGGCACATCAGCACCGGTACTGATGTGCCTATGGTAATCATCTAGTAGGATTAAAATGCACTGCATTTGCTCTACTTTTGATTCCAAATCATCTGAAACAATATGGGGTACATGACACAGACACAGTAGATGCATTCATGGTAGGTTCACTTATGGATCTGCATTTAATTACAGAAGTGTAGGGATATTTGATAATTTTTCTGCTTTAAGGTGGTAACAAGAAAAGTATGTGCACACATTTTCCTCCATAATGAAAAGGAAACAAATGGGTTAAGTTTGGTTAGGTTAAGTTAGTTTAGGTTTTTAAGTTGGAACATTTTTATATTATTTTCATAAGAAAGAATGTTTGTTCTCCAAAAGCAGCTTATGTTATGTTAGGCTAGGTTTGGTTAGGTTTTTTTAAATTACAGAAATATCAGAAAAAATAGTGCACCTTTTCAGAAAAAAATTGTGTTGATTTATTTTCTCCAAGGAGATGATAAGCTTGATTATGTTGGGTTATGACACATTAATAATGTCTATGTCTTTATGTCTTGCTCACAACCTGGAAAGTAAGCACTTGCACAGAAAAATGAGTTGTCCCATCATCTTATTCACATTGATGAACATTGTATTGAAATTGAGTGTGGGACAGGAGAGGGATGGGTGTGATCAGGCTTCTTATCTGCCAGAACATTTTAAATTTGGGGAGATGACTTAAGGTAAAAAATTCTTGAGTAGGGCTCATGGTGCATTCAAACTTGACACCTGGTCAAGGTCAGGCTTTTGTAATGCAATATTATCCAAGCTTTTGACTTATATCTAAGATTAAATACAACTGCCTATTATTTATATGATGCTGTAGTTTTTTGTATGCTTTTTTGATCCTACGTCCTACTTAATATCAGGGATGAGTAGCCTAGGGGTAGTTGCTCATCTTACAATCAAAAGGTTGCAGGTTCAAATCTCACTTGTCTCTACTCTTCACCCATGACCAATCAGAGTGAGAGATTGGCTACGCTATATGACTCAATGGTCGATGTGTCATAAAACCAGTAACCAACCAACCTATTTAATATCAGACCATCAGTGGTGCCACTCAATGGTTGGCAGTAGCCAAGGATACAGCTGACTCAGTTTCCATTGTTTGGAACAGAAGCATAAGACCCTGAGTCCTGTTTGTTTGCTTATTGGATGGTTTTAAATTCAGTTTATGCATGGCCACAGCTAATGATGGCACCCACACTATTTCACCAGTGGTGTGAGTGTTGAACCCAGGACCTTTGTGAACGAGCTCAATGTCTTAACTACTCAGCTATCCCTGCCCCCAGTCTGGTGTATATGGTGTATAACCTTTGGAGTTACACACCATACACATGGTGTATAACCTGTAGGGTTGCACACATTAAGTACAGTGTGGAACCACAACTGGAAAAAATGCAGAAGCACATTACTGGATGTGATCAAGACTGTGTGACTCATTAATTTCCACCAAAAATATTCGCTGTTCAGTTGGTAGGAAAATAATGCCAGACTTGTTGGGCTTCAGCTTGAAAAGGCTTTGGCTTGGGTAATATAACAAAAGTTGTAAAGAAGGTGGAAGGATGTACCATAACCTATTCATATATAGCCCAACCTCTCATGTAACCCTCCAGAAATTGAACATAAAAATTACAATCAATTTTGTTCCCAAGTATTTCAACATTAAAAAGCCCTTCCTAACCTAACCTAACCTGCCCTACCCTATCCTATTGTCAAGAAGGAAAATTGTGGTGTGGAAATAAAAGACAATTTTTCTTAATCAATAGCTAACCTGCCTAACCTGACCAAATGTAGCTGCTTTGTTTATTTCATGGATGCACCTAGACTATAGGAAAGCTTTTGACAGTTCTATACCAGCATCTGATTCGTCAACTAGAGCAGCATGGGATTGATGGAAAAGTTCTAGGTTGGAGTGAAGCTTAACCCTCTCCATCTTTTCAGTCATGTCCTCACACCCTGTCTGGGGTGGGGGTGGGGGTTGATTGGAACCTTTCCTCGAATCTATAAACTTAGCGTCACATAAAAGTGAAAGAGATATCATCAGAAAGCACTTCACAACTAGGGCCAGACATCCCCAATTTCTTTTCCACAAAATGACATCAGGCCTATGTTCATTAGGCCAAATATTTGGCCTAGTGAACGTTCATTTTGGGGTATTTGAAGAACAAATATTTGGAATCAGAAAAGGAATGCAAAATCGACCAGGGCTCTAACATTTTTGACCACCCAAATTTTTCCGTTTAAATTGAGAAATATTGAGTTTTGCATTTTCTTAAATTTTTCCCTTTCTCATGGATGGAGCGCACCAAAAAACGTTCCAACGCATCTTGCTCTCATGAAAATGTTTACTTTAGCCATAATAGGCAAATATGCAAAACTAACAAATAATCAAAAACGAAAAAGAATAAAATCCCTCCGGTTTTGTTTCGTCCCTAAAGAAAAGCAAAGCCCCGCAGTCGGGTCAGCCCCGTTACACGGCTGGCTAGTGAATTGGCGCTCCCTCGGGTCACCGCAGCCGCCCCTCCTTCCTTCCATACGCTCCCATTCCAATGCCCATCTCATCCCAACATCCATGTCTTTCACCTGACCCTGCAATACCAACTATCCCTACTATGAGCAGACAGGGCAACCTCCCCGGTCCCACCCACCAGCTCAGCTTTATTGGGGTAGCCGCGCCCCATCGGCCCGTCCCCCAGGGTTGACGGAGTCCTGGAGGTTGAGGTTCCCCGTCGCACGGCGCTAGTTGTGACGGGGGACCAACACACCTCTGGTTCTAATATCCCGGAGGGGCGGGCGGACCCGTGGGGCATCACGCGGGCCAAGTGGCTGGTAGCCTCGGGCCGGGGCCTGGGACTATTCCCAGTGCCCATATTCCAAATGAGACTATTCCCATTGCCTCCCAGACCACCCCGTGTTGACGAAAAAGCGCCACACCTTACTACTCCCCCTATGACGGGACGCAAGCGGCTGTCCCCGTGGACACCATCGCCACCAGGCGGGGGAAACCCAAGCTCTCTGCAGAGTTCGGCAACGGAACCAAGGACCTCAGGTTAAGCAGGGAACGGGTAACATTTAACTTGTCTTAGTCACCCACAACTTTAGCTCACTACTTCAATTTTTATACTTTCGACGTATGAGTTTTATTCTGCATTTGAACTGCAGAGGTTTGAGAAACAGTATCCACGACCTCCAAACCACTTTACACTCCCGGGTACCATCAGTTTGTCACCAAGAGACTAAGCTTTCCCCTGGTGCACAATTTCAACTGAACAGCTATTCGCTGCTGCCTAAAGATACTACTCGTACGGTGGCTCATGGCGGTGTGCTAATTGGTGTCCACAATTATGTAGCATTCACACATATACCTCTGATCAAATATTCAGGGTGTTGATGCTCGTATGATAATATATCACCCAACCATTACTATATGGAACATTTACCTCCCGCCTACCGGACCGTTTCCACTTTCTGAGCTATCGGAAACTGTGGCTCAACCTACCCCACTGGTGATGGTGTGTGGCGACTAGACAAACCTCAATACTGGACGTCACCCTCTGCAGTCCAGAAATTGCACCTCTATTAGAATGGTCTTTAGACGATAATCCACACAACAGCGACCATTTCCCTTATTTTCTCCAACTTCGTTAGTCGTGTTACGGTAGGCCGACGACCATCAAAGTAGCTACTTCACCGAGCCGACTAGGAGGGCTTCCAATCGAACCTTGAAAGAACACTCAGTATCCACTCGGTTGAATCAGTTGTCCTTGAAAGAATTCACTACGGCGACCCTGGAGAGTGCTCGGCGGCACATCTCACGATCATCGGGAACGTCGATCAGAGTGCCAGTCCCATGGTGGTCCGATAAGTGTCGAGAGGCAGTCCGTGCTAGGAATAGGGCGTTTCGTACAATTATTAACAATAGTTGCACATATAATATAATAGCTTTTCGCAAAGCACGAGCGATCGCTAGACGAACTATCGCCCAGGCGAAACCAGACTCATGGAAGGCGTACGTCAACAAGTTAAATCGCTCCACATCTTTGTCAACTGTATGGTCTCGAATTAAGCGCTACTCTGGAAAACACGCCCCAGTTCCTCTCCCCGTCTTACACATAGCCGGACAAGATATCATTGACCCAGAAGTGGCCGACAAAGTAGGATGTGTGTTGTTCGTACGCTCGGAAAATACTAGTAACGAACAATTTCTAAGACATAAGGCTCGGTGCGAGGAACGCCCTCTCGATTTTTCCACTACAGACATCCTCGACTACAACGTACCATTCCCGGTGTCTGAATTAACTGCAGGAATTTGCACACTCAAGAGTGTGACAGAGGGCCCGGGCACCCTGCATAATGATATAATCAAACATATACCAGCGACTGTTGTAGACATACTCTTGGAAGCCGTAAATGAAATGTGGACATCAGCCACATTTCCATCTTCGTGGCGGGAGGCAATTGTTGCACATATTGGGAAACCAAATAAACCTGGGAAGGGTCCACTGGACTACCGCCCCATCTCGCTTACCTGCTCGTTATGCACACAGGCTGAGAAAATGATTAATGTCCGATTTATGTGGTTTTTAGAACATAACAATTTTCTCACTATGATACAGAGTGGCTTCTGAAAACACCGTAGATCATATTTTAAGGACCATATTAAAGGACCATATTTTAACACCTGACACCATCTTGCCCTCTGGGTTTATGAAGCGCCAGCATACAGCTGCATTATTTTTCGACATTGATGGCGCATATGATACGACATGCCGTCACGGTATACTAATGAAGTTACATAATATGGGTGTCGGAGGCTCCATGTGGTTCTTCTTGACAATCTTTTCAGCTTCCAAACGTTTCGTGTTGGAATAGGCCGCGCACTCTGTCACTTTTCCACAACTTAACGGAGTCCCGCAGGAAAGCGTATACAGTGTAGCATTGTTTGCTGTCGCTATCAATGATGTGGCTGCATCATTGCCGACTTCCGTAGGCAAAGGCTATTTGTAGATGATTTTGTTTTTTTTGTCTGTTTGCACGACTTAATATATTTTTCAACAGGCCATCGCTGTGCACCTCTTCCGTTCACTCATAAATGCACTAAAAGACTGCAGGTGATGAGTACTGTCCCCAGGTGCTCGTATGGAGCAGACAGATGTATCTCGCTTCTTATGCACCGATCGCTCGTACGCTCTAAAATCAACTATGGATGTTTTATTTATGATGGGACGTCGTAACGTCGTCTAACGTAATCCACAAAACAGGTTCTTGTATTGTCACTGGAGCTTTCCTTTCTTTTCCGGGTGGCACGCTTAATGACTGAGACTGATTAACTTCCTCTTGCGTTACGCCGTACACTACTGGGAGCGAGATACTCGAACATGGTCGCACAGAACCGGAATCACCCAGCATATCAATATATTTTTTAAGGCCATCGCGGCCACTCCGTTCACTCAGTAATCAGCGTGTCTTACCTTTTTCTGGACGCATGGCCCGACCTTTCGTAAGTGCAACATCAAACCAGGTTCTGTGCACGACCTGTTACCAAGACCTTGTCCCAGTCCAGAAAGACCTTACTCTGCCCTGGTCAAAGAAGGGGATTGTCAACTCCGAAGAATTCCGCATGTTGGCGTTGGAGAAAACACACAGTACCGTGGATTCTCTCGCATATACACAGACGGTCCCAAGTCCTCGTCGGGAGTGGGATGCGCGCATGTCGGCCGACGCGGTATTGGATATTTCCGCTTACCGAAGCATGCGTCGATTTGTATTGCTGAACTATATGCCATTCTGCAAGCTCTGCTATGTACAGTATGACCAGTCCACAAATAGCGTGGCTTTTACTGACTCCTTAAGCAGTTTCTTGGCAATGAAGTCTTTCCACCCGGATAACAGGCTTGTCCAAAGGATTCTTCACATAGTCAAATCCCCAACTGTTCTCCACAAAAATATCGTACTCTGTTGGATCCCTAGTCATGTTGGACTTGCTGGAAATGAAGCTGCCGATATGGCTGCCAAGCACGCTGCCAGTAATGGCCTTGAAATTCGCCTGCCCTTTCCGCCAAAAGATATGTATCAAGAGATATGTATCCCTCCATTTTATCATGTATACGATCAGTGATAACGAGCCTGGAAATCCAAGCATAGTAAGCTAAGAGTTATAAAACCAGAACTAGGAATGTGGCAGTCCTCACACCGGACCTCACGAGAGGAAGTAACGCTCTGTCGATTGAGGATAGGGCATGCATTCTGGACGCTCTGTAGGGCATGCATTTGCGACACACAGTTATATGCTGACCGGTGATGACCGGCCTTTATGCCCACGGTGTTCTGACCCTCTTACTGTTTATCATGTTTTAATAGGCTGTTTATTCTTGGAACCTCTACGACACCAAATGTTAGGACTTGTAAAGAGAAACACTGCATATGCTGCTAAAGGATGACTCTGAAGTCGTGTCTTCTGGGGACATTTTTACCTTCCATCGACAAGCAAGTTTTGATGTTATTTATGGCTGTCCCTGAATATTATGTCTTACTGACTACTGTAGGAGCATAGTAGATTGTCTGCAAACACAGTGATGGACGCAAAACGACCCTGGCAGTCGTCGCGCCCCTGAACCCCAATTCATCATCATCAAAGGTAAGGAAACGCTGAAAGTTTCACTAAGGTATCATTATCCGTAAAAGAGTGATGACTGGTTGAACATGTCTTTAGGTGACATCCCTTGACCTTAACTAACTCGTTTACACTAGATGACCGGGCCTCAAAATTCTGAAACAACATGCCAAATTGATGCCGGAAGAGGTATTCCCAATTTAGGCGCGCTGCCACACGCCGTTCTTTCGCTATATGCGGCTTAGCAACCCGCCGAGACAGCATGGGTTAACACGCGCCCTGAAGGGCCTCGGAAAATTACGCGCACTGGAGGGGGGGGGGGGGCGGATTCCCCCCTAAGATCTCGGCTCCTACTGAGGCTAGAACAACGAAATTCGCATGGTGGATGGGTACGAAAGTGAATTCTGTTGTGTGCAAATTCCATGACCTTAGGTCAATATCTTCAATGTCAAATGAGGTCAAAAGAACAATATTTTCTGGTCTTGGGTGGCTTGGCTTGTCATTGTTATGGTTCGCTGTGATTGTGCTTAAGTGCTCCAAAATTAGCATTAATGATGTTTTGGACATTACTAATGATGCAATACAGATGCCAGATCCGCCATTTGACCTCAGGTCACCTATCTAGGAGAACTTTATCAGGTCATTACCTGCTCCAGTTACCGGAATCAGGCTGTCCACCCGACTACTCCGTTGGGCGGCTCAGCACAATTGGCTTCGCAAAGAAAGGAGTGAAAGACATGAATAGAGTATGTAAATGCTTAGGCACACAATGGCAAACAGTAGATTTGGGGATGTACAAGGAGTAACATGCAAAGTGACATCAATCGCATGACAGTCATTTGCATTTATGACAACATTCCAGTTGACCAAGTTTGGTTCCATTAGCCTGTCATGAACTTGACCTGACTTGACCTCGGCGACCTAACATAACTTAAATTACATAGAATAGCAATATGCATCAAACAAGTCGCTAGTGTTGTCAAGAACACTTCCCTTTTGCCAATATACGGGAAGCGCATCAGCGCCGATTTTTGTGGTTTGGAGCTGCGAATTGATTTTACTTTAACGGTCCCTAACTTGAAAAAAATTTCGGCCGATTTTCATTTTTCTTACTTCAAACAATCCGCCGGTCATTTCTAAGCAGGTACGTAAAAATAGCGTATATTGGCCAATACAATATGGAGTTATGTACGAAAAATTAGGGGGGGGGACTGATTTCGCCATCCCCCTCCAGGGCGTGTGTTGACCTCTCATGAACTTGACCTAACTTGACCTCGGTGACCTGACACGACTTTGAAACAATATAGTATGACAATATACATCAAACAAGTCGATAGTTTTGCCAATAACACTTCATTTTTGCCAATATACGGGAAGCGAATCAGCGCCGATATTTGCGGTCTGGCGCTGAGAACATTTTTTTACTTTAACGACCCCTAACTCGAAAACTTTTCCGTCAATTTTCGTTTTTCTTCCTTTTCACCAGCGCTGCGGTCATTTATAAGCAGGTACACAAACAATGGCATACATCGGCCGGTACAATCTGAAGTTATCTACGAAAAACCGGAGGGGTGGGCGGATTTCCCCCTCCCCTCCAAGGCGCGTGTTAAATGGATGGAAGCAAGGGGTAGAAGGAATCACAAATAGAAATGGATGTAAAGCTGAATGGAAGGATTTTCTGGGTGGATTTCCACATGATTCTGTCTTAGGTCAACTTCTCTTTATCACCTTTGTGAGCAACATTTAGGTAGTGCTGAGGAATAAGATGTACATATTTGCTGATAGCATCAAGCTGGTAGGAGTAGCTAACAGTTGTGATCAATCTAGTTGTATTCAGCTATACTTTGAGAATCTAAAAAGTGGGCTGATCAATGGCAGATGTCTCTTAATTATGAAAAATGTAAGGTTATGCTTCCGGGGTCTGGAGGTGACCTTCCTTAAGAACTGTAAAACTAAGGTATTTGTTGTTTCACTGCTGTGAATTTTTTCCAACTCCCGCATGAGTAGAGGCATTCAATGACCCATGAATAGTGGGCAATTTGAAGTATGATTGATGGAATAATAGGTGTGTTCAAATGTCAAAAAAATATACATGAAAATTTAAACAATCAATACATTTCATCATCACAATGCTCTTATTTTGACCGTGTATGTGGTCCTGGATCACATAATATGAGAAACTTATATAAGTGACTAAAAACACGTCCGGTTATATATAATTTGTGGAAGGCTGACTTTGGTACTAAGTTGTGGGGCAACACAATCTATTATTGTCTGTGTCATTGGCG
Source organism: Imbricaverruca yamaguchii (assembly GCA_034440575.1). Taxonomy (NCBI): domain Eukaryota; kingdom Metazoa; phylum Arthropoda; class Thecostraca; family Neoverrucidae; genus Imbricaverruca; species Imbricaverruca yamaguchii. Next base: position 6,420,821 of record JAOTOL010001663.1, read on the forward strand.
GATACAGGGAAAAAGCACTGGGGGCATGTGCCCCCATGTAAATTTGTATCCCCTTCGGCTAGGAAAGGGCGTCCCTCCAGGAAGGATTGAGTGCACACTCTTGAACTCTTCTTCACCCAGAGGCTTTCCTTGGAATGAAAAGGTACCCCCTCAGTATGCTCGAGTGCACCCCCTCGAATTTTTCAGCCAGAAGCACCCCTTCAGAGAAATGGCATTCCTGTAGAGACCAAGTGTTGCCATGACATTTACTGGATGCTCTGTGATCTGTGGCCTGTTACGTGTTGTGTTGTGGTAAATGTGGGCATGTGCTGTCTTTTTAATGCAATGATGACATTATTACCCACAAATGACACACAAAAGGGCCCATTTAATGCTATCTTCTTCCTCTTTGGCTCTCCTAGTTCTATCATTGCTCTAACATGTTTTTCGAAATGTAGCTGAATGTGATTATGCACATTTCAAGCATTGCACACCGCAGACACTTACAGATCACAGCTGTATCTACTGCTAAAAGAATCCTGCATTGCATTATGCGCACGCAATAAATTGACTAAGTATGTGCAGTATGTAAATGAAGTCGAACGGACCAAAAGTAACCCCAAAGTACCCTGAGGGCGATCGAAAGTGAATCTCAATATAATAATCATAGAAAACATGCGACTGATTCCAATTGATTGATTGATTTATTTATTTATTTCACGATACATGCCCTCCACGTACAGTGGCTATTATGGACAGTCTGGGCATAACTGACAGATATTTACAAATAAGGATATATTTGTGGTCAATAGCGGGAGCAGATGGGCAACAAACATTCGTGCACCAACATGTATGATCATATCACTTTCTGTACAACACACGCCGTGCTTGCATTGAAATATTTGTATAAACGTGTAGTTTATAGAAGTGATAGGAAAGCGATGGGCTAAAGGTAAGTTCATATTGTGCACACATCCATTGTGTAAGCTTTTTTGTGTGACTAGTGTTGCTTGTGAAGGTAAGCTAGTGCATGTTTCTTGAAGTTAGATAGCCTCGATGTTTTTGTTTCAGTAGGAAGTTTGTTATAGTGGAAGGCAAAGGTGTAGATAAATCTGCTGCGGCCAGCATATGTGTATGGCTGGCATGTGCAGGTGGTCATCTGCACTCTGCAGGTGTGTGACGGTTTCGCAGGGTGGAGTTTGCAGTGATTTTGCCGGCAATGTGCGTTTGCTCACCCGTCATAATAATCTTGCGTAGCAAAGTAAGGCTGTGAAATAGATGAAGATCAGCTACGGTGAAGAGACCCAACTCGTTACGGGCATCAGAAATATGCTCAAATTTTCGTAGACCCAACACGACTCTAGTGGTGAAGTTTATCAGCTTGTGTCTAGTCTGTGGATTTGTGCTGTCGACCCGTTTCCGCAACAGATACGCAGTAGCAGATATTGGATATTACTAGGGTCATCCATGGTGCTCCTGAGTATATTCAAAGGGCTAAGGGGCCATCATCTTAACGAAGACAATTTTCCGATACGATCATTTTCCCCAAATCCGCTAGGTTTAGAATGTGTGCAACCTGAGAGAGCATCCCAGTGTCATGTGTTTGTGATTTTAAGAATCCTCACGGTTCACTCTGTAGCATATATTACAGACGAATGCATTCACTTAGTCGTGCAGGAGCCGCGGTAGCACAGTTCGTAGTGCATCAGACTATTGATCGCAAGATTGTCGGTTCGAATCTCGCAACCGGCAGCATTTACCGAGTCCACCTACGACAAATCGGTGTTATAGAGTCTGACGGCGTTATAGCGGTTGAATGCGCCGTAAATGTCCTGAGGTTAGTGTCGTTCGTATTGGCTCACCGTAATGCGCCAGTTATCAATCTCCCCGGTGACATTCATTCTTCACCCATTGCTATCATTGCTCACACACATCATTGCTCATAAATACCTATGTTTAATTCCTCTTTGCAACTCCCGGCACTTTGCAATCGTCCGAGCCTCTACCCGTAAACCATGCATCTCCTCTCAGCAACCGTTCTTCTTCAGTATCACTACCAAAGCTGGGATCTCTCACTAATCTGGAGGGGAGGGGAATGCCCAAGGTTCGATATTCAGGACATTTTCAGATTGAATAAGGAAAGCGGCAAATTAAAATTAATATGGTACCAAACCAAAGAGCTCAAAAGCCCCGACTCACCTGAGATCTTCAGCCATGATTAGCACTATGCATGATTAGAGCATGCAATGCTAAATCGCCTTGACAATTCACTTACTTCTTTCTCAGCCGTCCCACCCGTTCTCAGAATTACATGCCTGGCTTAGCTGACCAAGGGCGAGCAGAAAAGAATATACTTCACCCTTAAACTTGGACAGTTTTCAACTGGACCGGAGCCGTGATACCTTTTGTGAATGATAACCGAGAGAAAAAGCGAGAGCGAGAGCAAGAAAGCATAAGCGAGAGCGAAAAAAAAAACTAGCAATCGGGAAGTTAACAGTCATTGCCAAACATTACAATTAAACTTCCCAGCACGAAACGCGAAATGGTAAATTTCCGAAAAGGATAATGTTCGTGATGACCAACATCCGAGGACAACCTATTGTTTAAACCCTGTGTCGTACCCTCTTAAGATCGTTGCAGTGTTCACTGAGGACCTGTACAATGCGATCGAAAATAACGAAAATATGTTGCGACCAGCGTTTGTTCTATGACTATCTCGCTAGCTCTCCAGACAGCACCGTTACCACGACTATTCGACGTGCGACAGCGGCGACGCTACAACACTTATGCAGCTACATTGGGGCTGAAGGCGCCCAAGGTCGGGTCAGGTCCGTGAGTGAAATAGGCCATGCTTTGTCATGCTGTATTCAACCAAGTTGTCTCAACGCTGCATACAAGCGCTCCATGTCTCTTCCACCATATACATTGGACCGCCATATACATCCCAGGGCATCCCAGCATGCTAGACGGGGAGGGAGAGGAGTTCCCAGTCATGGCCGTGGCACCGAGTCGGTGATCAGTTTCCCATGCTTCAGCATTACTGATTTGCGTGAGGGGAGAGCTGGGTCTGGTGGCCTCGAATGGTGATTTTGAGGTCACCAATGGACGCACCCAGTAAACATTACTTAGTAGGTACCGTGCTTCATTCATGCCCAAAGATAAAACACAGCGTGCGCGGTTTGCGCCGCTCGCACCGCATTCTCGTGCATCACCGCCGCCTCGGAGCATCTCTCGTGAGATCTCGACAGAGCGCGTCGAAATTTACACATCCCAGATACCGATATCTTCGAGCGTCGGGATACCGACCTCTTTAGAAGGGGTTCGGCTCACAGGGCCGTCTCAATGGGCGGCGGCGGCCCCGTCGGATCCGCGTGCAGCGGCCGCTTGAGGTCGCGTTCGACGGCCGTCGCGGCGCCGAGCTCCTCCATGACGCGCGCCAGCCGCGGCGACGCGAACGTTCCGTCGAACGTGCCGTCGACCGTGTCGCCGCCGCCGGCGACGTCCTGGCAGTAGCAGAGCAGCAGCGTGTCCAGCACCGCCTGGAGCACGCCGAACACGCAGGAGGCGATCGTGTAGGCGGCGAGCGCGGCCAGCGCGCACGGCGCCACGTACAGGCGTGGCGTGGCGTCGTCGCGAAGCCACGCAACGCCGGCCGCAGCCACGACGGCGGTGACGAGCAGTTTGCCGCAGAAGAGCGCCAGGTCGCCGGCGGCGACGACGGCCGCCGCCGCGCCGGCGTTGGCGGCGACGGCGGCGAGGGCGGCGCGCGACGCCGCGCAGAAGCCACTGCCGTCGATGGCGGTGACGGCGTATGCGCTGCGGCTGACGCGGCGCACGCAGTGCACGCAGCAACCGAGGCAGCAGGCGCAGGCGGCGCGGCAGCGGGCGCACAGGCCAGCGCAGCAGCAGCAGCAGCAGCCGGCGTCGTCGGGGCGGCGGTTGAACCAGGAGAGCGCGGCGCGGGGAAGCTGCACGAGCGTCACGAGGAACGAGCCGAGCGCGGCCGTGCCGAGGTGGTGGCACAGCAGCAGGCCCAGCGAGCGGCCGACCGGACAGTCGGGCGGCGCGCGCCGACCGAAGTACCAGCGGCAGACGGCGCCGGCCGTCACCAGCCACTGGCACGCCAGCAGGAACTCGGCCGTCCACAGCAGCGTCACGGGCAGCAGCCACCACACGTACGACACCCACGGCTCGCGCGTCAGCCGCAGCAGCCGCTGCGGCTCGCCTGGCGACGCCTCGCCGGCCGGCTCATGGTGCGCCGTCGAGCCGAGCGCCACCAGCAGCGCGGCGGCGGCGGCCAGCAGCGCCGCCTCGGCCAGCGCCGTGCACACCGGCTGCAGCAGCAGGCCGGGCAGCGCGCGTAGGCAGGCGGCCGCCTCGCGGAACAGCGCGGCCAGCCGGCACAGCTGCCGCCAGCTGCAAGCGACGGCGGCCAGCAGCAGCGGCGTGGCGACGCTGGCGGCGATGGCCGCCGCCAGCAGCGCGCGCTCGTCGAGTGCGGCGGCGCGCAGCAGCCGCTCGGGCGGCGTGGCATCCAACCGCCGGCGGAGTGACACGTACGCCCACCACAGCAGGCCGGTGCCGGCCAGCAGGACGCCGGCGGCGGCCGCCGCCAGCAGCACGCCCGCCACGGCCGTCAGCACGTGCAGCAGCGCGACGAGCAGCAGCGACAGCAGCAGCGCGAGCGCGCACAGCGCGCAGACCTGCCACCACGCCCGGTAGACGTCGGCGGCCAGTTGGCCGACCAGCGAGCCGGCGTTCAGCTGCGCGAACATGTCGGCCACGCTGGCAGCCGGCAGGCCGGCGTCCGGCAGCGGGACGCAGCGGTTCAGCACGGGCGCACTGGCCGGCACCGGCAGCGGCGGACACTCGGGGAAGACGCGGCGGCCGGCCGGCGCGTCGGCCACCAGTCCGCTGAAGTTGTAGGCGTGGCGCGCGAAGTCGTACCGACACAGCTGGCTGTCGGCAGCCGCGAAGAACGCGTTCACGTCGGCGATGGTGGCGAGCCGGCGCGGCGGACACCGGCGCACGCAGAGCGCCAGCGCGCGCTGCGGCTGCGCGGCGTCCTGCAGGAAGAGGAACGGCCGCTGGCGCATGTCGAGCCCGGACAGCGGCGCGCCCGGCACAGCGGCGTTGCGCGCGCCGCACACGTTGCCGAAGCTGTCGTAGCCGGCGGCCAGCAGCGACGGCCGGGCCTGGGCGAAGGCGAACGCGCCGACGAAGATGACGCCGCTCCACAGCGCCACGAACGCCAGCAGGCAGGGCAGGTCGGTACAGCCGCGCGCTCCCGGCGGCGGCGGCGGCGGCTCTGGCTCCGGCTCTCCAGCCTCCGCGTCCCCACAGCAGCAGCAGCACGCCATGCTCACAATCCGCCGCACGACTCGTTCGGCGTGCGCCCGCGCCGGTGCCGCGTTCGTGCCCGCCGCGCCGGTCTCGCCGCGGTGGCGTGCGCGCGCAGTGCACGTGACGCGGCCGGTCGGGCACCTCGGCGTCAGGTCGGCCGCTGGCGGCTATCGCGCTATCGGCACGCCGATATGGCCTCCACCGCGCCGACGGCCGCCACCGGCCGGCGTCCACCCTGCTCCATAGTCAACCCTGCAGCCTGCTCCGTGCAGGTGGGGGGGGGGGGGATGTGTACGTCACCGCACCCGTGCCGTGTCGGTCCTGGCTGCAGCCGTGGTCATGCAGGTGGGGGGGGGGGATTGTTTCGTTGGTTGCGCCGTATCGGTCAACTCGGCACCGACGGGGAGTTCTTAGGTGACGGGGAATTGTCATGTGACGGGGAATTGTGAGGTGACGAAAGAGGTCAGATGACTGGGAAGGGTCAGTTGAGGTCAGGAAAGGTCAGGTCAGTCGGCCAGCTCTGACGACTGCTAACGTCTCGCACGCGTCACGCCGACACCTGAATGGTGCACAAGTGTCGCGGTATGTTGACGCCGCTCCTCGAAGGTCGCCGCGGCGTGCAGCGGTGGACCGGTTCCGTCACTTTCACGGCAGCAGAGGCGATCTTAGAATTGGTGTCATTGACCGCCTCGTGAGTTTCTTTCTGTAAGGTATTGGTGTTTTTTGTGTATTTTTTTTAAATAAAGAAAAGCAAGTTCGCTTGGCGCTTTCACCCGGGAGCCTCTCGCATGATGCGCACCGGATGGACGATTCTCCCTAAGATCTCTGAAGCTGAAAATGCTTACGCCAGAAGCACACAATTTGGTGGATGAATTACGGCTATAGTGAACTCGCTGTAGTATATATGTCATGGCCCAAAATCAGTGCCTTCACGGGGAAATGGTTCGGTTACACAGCGATAAACAATAATTCAACATCAATAGATGAGGAGCGGGGAAGCGATCGTGCTCTGAACTTGGGGGTAGTCAGAACATGACCCGGCGGGGGCATCATCGCCCTGTTGCGACGCCATCTCCGTTCGTTGCGCTGCTGACTCCGCCCTTGATGGGGCATGCTGTCTGGTGGCTAACCGAGCCCAACTGAAATGGCATTCGTCATCCTGCTGACTCCGCCCCTGATACGCCATGCTGCATTGTGGCTAGCCGAGCTCAGCTGGGATGGCATTCGTCGTCCTGCTGACTCCGCCCCTGATACGCCATGCTGCATTGTGGCTAGCCGAGCTCAGCTGGGATGGCATTCGTCGTGCTGCTGACTCCGCCCCTGATGCTGCCTACTCTATGGTGGCTAACCGACAGCATGCCGGTATGGTGGCTAACCGACAGCATGCCGGTATGGTGGCTAACCGACAGCATGCCGGTATGGTGGCTAACCGACAGCATGCCGGTATGGTGGCTAACCGACAGCATGCCGGTATGGTGGCTAACCGACAGCATGACGAATGCCACCCCAACTGAAAAGTTGGAATGGCTCTCAGTTGGGTCATCCCAGCCATCTCAGCTGGGATGGCGTTCGTCGCGCTCCTGACTCCGCCCCCGATGCGGAATACTCTGTTGGCTAACCGAGCTCGGTTGGAATGGCTTAAGTCTGGAAAGTGTCCAAGGCGTCGGTTTAAAGAAGAAACCGGTATAGCGACTATGCTGAAACGGTGGTGACAAGGCTGCCGCTCTGAATCTAAATACCGGAGATGTCACTATGGATGGTATGCAATGTTTTGCAACGTGAAAATGAGTGATTCGCTTGCTTGCGGCTATGGTCAGATGTTTGCGGGGCAATTGCAGTGGGTTCTGTTGATAGTCGTCCGATTTGTACAACTATGGTTGGTATCATATATTCAGGTGGCAGTTTGTGCGATGCAATATGCATGGCAAGCGCAGAATAAGTCGTGCAGCCACCTCAATCCCCTCGCTATCCCCGGTGTAATGTACCTATGACAGTTCAGCGCATGCTGTTTTCATGATGCAACCTGCAGGAGGAACGAAGGCGCTACTTTTTTTTTTTTTTTAGGGAAGACGAAGTCCAACTTATTGCTGGGTTGAGCCTATCATGAACTAGGGTCCTATTGCTAACCAGAGCTTTCGGCGTGAGCCCTAGCACCACCACCCGATCTATGCAGTCCAATTCAACGGCATAATTTTGACGGAGTTGACGTACCGTGAGTAGCATGCTGGGGGTAAATGCGAGCGTGTGAGGCGACTCGAGCCCTGTCCTGCCAGGACGAGGAAGACCATTGTAGCACTAGCACTCCAACCAATTGAGCTGCTGAGGCGGCACTTCGATGTCAACTACTACAGAATCTCGCATGACCTCCTACTGGGTGGCCGACGGTGAGGAACCGTTACCACGGGCGTTCCGGCGGGGATCATTCATGACGTCCAAGGTTATTTTAGTACAAAGTTCATAACGCCCAAAGTTCACAACGTACAAGGATCTTACTGTTCAAAATGCCAAAATGAGGCGATGCCCGTACCGCAGGTGGCGACGCGCCGTTGTCGACTGGAGTCGGTCGGTGGTGGGTGTGTGCGCCCCCCCGCCGACCGACGCGTGGCCGCCAGTCGGCTGCCGACGACCGGCCACTGCTGGGCGGCTCCGCCGCACGCTTGCTGAGGCCGCCAGCCATGCGCGACGCGAAGCGCAGGCGGAAAATGGATTAAAATACCGGCCGCCGGCGTGGGCGTAAGCGGACGCGGATGAGCCGAACTGCAAAACACCGTGCTAACCCAACTGACAACCCTACATGGCATGCGCAAACTAACCCGCTACTAGCAACTATCACGCAGCGGCCTGCGTGATAGGCGGTGTGGACAATTTCCTCCCTGTTCGCACGGTAAAGATCCCTAGGTGCTCTTCAATAAAAGTATGATAAAGTCGGCACCATGGAAAACTCGCCAATCTCAAATATCACTTTACCCGCACCCAAACTACAAATTATTTTGCTGAGGAGTCTTGTGAAATGCAATTAAAACAATTAAAAAACCAGGGAGATGTCCCCCACCCAGCCACCGCCTTCAGCACCTAAAATATCACACAAACTATAACGTAAAACTCCCTTAACCTGCTCGCTTTAAAGGCGGTGCAAGTCACCTTTATGGTCTGACACGCGCAAAAATCACTCTCCTCCCCGGGAGGCGCGGGGTCGGTGTGCGGTGTGAGTAATACAGCGTGCGCGGCGCGATGGAGTGACGGTGATCAGCGTTACGGGGTGTCCGTGACGCTGAGCTCCTGGGAAGAGCTGGTGCACGGAAGTGGCGATCGACTGATCTTTTTGATGTCCATGATGATCCATGATCTTTCTGATGAATTGATCACATTGACGCAAAATGACCGACGCAGTCGGCGTGCCCTGCGACACCAGTCCACCACATTTCTGCATGTACGTCAGCTGGCTCGAGTTTGGCGGGGAGCGTCTGCCGCACGCAGTGTTATTCTGCTCGCCTGTTGCTCGCTTCAGCACCTCGTGTGGCTGCTGTGTTATTCCGCTCACCTGTTGCTCGCTTCAGCACCTCGTGTGGCCGCTCACTAGTTGCTCGCTTCAGTATCTCGTGTGAAAGCTGTGTTATTCCGCTCACTTGTTGCTCGCTTCAGCATCTCGTGTGGACGCTGTGCTATTCTGCTCACCTGTTGCTCGCTTCAGCATCTCGTGTGGACGCTGTGCTATTCTGCTCACCTGTTGCTCGCTTCAGCATCTCGTGTGGACGCTGTGCTATTCTGCTCACCTGTTGCTCGCTTCAGCACCTCGTGTGGCCGCTCACTAGTTGCTCGCTTCAGTATCTCGTGTGAAAGCTGTGTTATTCCGCTCACTTGTTGCTCGCTTCAGCATCTCGTGTGGACGCTGTGTTATTCCGCTCACTTGCTGCTCGCTTCAGCATCTCGTGTGGACGCTGTGCTATTCTGTTCACTTGTTGCTTGCTTCTGTCGCCGCACTCAGCCGGGTAGTCTAACTTGCTGCGTGAAAATAGGTCATTTTATGGAAATGGCACGCGAAGTTCAAATGTAGGAAGCACATGGGAACACATATTATATATTCGACTAAAGTAATATATTCCGTGGGAGTCCCCCGTTACTCGTCAGCGATCAGATGTTGGTTTATTTACTGCTGCTGTGCTAGTTCCGACAACTTTCAATGGTTTCTAATGTACTAAAATAAACGCTATTCGCAGTAAAGTAATTATCCATTCATGGTAGAAGCACCCTTAAAATCAGCATTATGCACACTAAATGGATCTAATTATACAATTTACGCAGAAGCGCCGTTGAGCCGAAATAACCAACTGATGTAATGAGGTGGACTGCTCTAATGTTGCGGCCATGAGCAGTGATTACGTGTTAATACTCTCGTGGGCAGTGGTTACGTGTTAGGACGGTCTTGGGCAGCGTCTACATATTAACCACGATAGTGGACAGTGGTTACGTGTTAGCGCACTTGGTAGGCAGTGGTTACATGTTAGCACGCTCGTGAGCAGTGGCAGCGTGTTTCCACGCTCGTGGGCAGTTGTTAGATGCTAGCACACTCGTGGGCATTGGCGTGGTGTTAGTAAGCTCGTACTAGCGGCGCCCAACCCAGTGGTACCCCTGTCTGGTAGTGCCGACCACGTAGCTGATTGAATCGTGACCATGGTGCTTCGGTAATCCGGCACTATTTCCTGAGGACAAACATACTGGCACATCGTACACAGGCAAATGCCTGACTAGCATTGGCGCAGCCATCATCTTCAAAAGGGCCTGGCCAAAATGATGTGATGAAGTAGAGAAAGCTTCCTACATGCGTAGCACTCCAAACAATGATGGTTTTGCGCGGTGAAAGTCCAATATTTCTCGTTTCATTTGGTGTATTTTTTTTGGTGCTAGGGGCGGGCCGTCGTCCCCATTCGCTGTGCGTCTACTGACTAGCGCTTGCCTGCCCGTATTGCTCATAGAACATTTTTGCGCGAACGTATCCGTTTCTACGTGTCAACATGTCGAATTGATTAACGTAAGCCACTCAAAGCTGTTCGTGGTGCTATTTTTTTTTGCTTCGCTCTCACTCACAATTCCGGTGATGCACCCCAGTAAGACCTTCGTCTACGATATGTATTTATTACGATGTATGTTGTTCGCGAACACCGGGCAGCTGTCGCTGGCTGTTGACGTCACGAGCAGGGCGGTATCGGCGGTTGCATCATCGTACTGCCGATATGTGACGACCGACGTGCCCGTGCTGCTGCCGCGCCGCTCAGTGTTGACCCGGCCCTGCTCCCGGCCGTGCACCAGATACACGCGCCGTTTTTATTGGCGCCAGTACAATCATCGCCGCGGGACATGTGGATTGGCGCGTCGCCGTTTTACGCCGGGATTACGGCGAGTGGGCCGCGGACTCTACACCGTGATGCCTAGTATCAGCCAGGGTGTCAGACAGGTCGCGTGGTGCTGGCACAATCACAGCGACTGTGTACACTTGCGCGCGATACTTCACTCTGGTGGTGATTCGCGGGTGTTAATCATTTGATGAAGCTCACTTCGGTGAGTAACGGGTAGAAATTGCCAAGTAGCACTTCCGACCACTGGCGGATCTAAGGAGGGTAGTCACAGGGCCCTGTCCCCCATGAGGCCGATTTAACGAAATTTTGCATTAGAATTGCATTTTCTCGAAATCCTGAAGCATGCATGCTATGAGATAAATAGTGCCTTAAGCACACACGACGAATGACTTCAAATCCGAAGAGTTTTTCTAACTAGGATTTTTCTTAATTGTCCCTCCCCCTAACCGATCCTTCTAACCCGGCCCCGTACCAGGGTAACTGCCTACAAAATGGTTGACCTTGGTACATTCATCATTTAACAATTATTTCCGCAGAGCCGTATCCATAACGGTGACCGGCGTCGGCAGCGCTTTTATTACCGGTGCTGTGGTTAGAAGCTTTTCACTTCCAGCACATGCTTCTGTCTATTCTTCCGAGCTTTTTGACATTCTGAAAGCCCATTGTTTCATGGAAGTATCAGACAATCCACGTCACATTATTTTGATGGGTTCTTTAAGTAGCCTTTTAGGGATGAGGACACACAATCCGTCAAACCCAATTTTACGGGACGTCTTAACATGTCTTACCAGTGTGTACCGGACAGGTAAAAGAGTGGTGCTATGCTGGATCCCGAGTCACATGGGCATCCCTGGAAATGACCTAGCTGATGCAGCTGCAAAACGTGCGTCGCTAGCTCTATGCTCGCGAACCCTACCACTCCCTGCCCGTGACCACTTCCGAACCATTTTTTCACTCTGTGCTCACAAAGTGGCAAGGCTATTGGAACTCAATGCCAAATAACAAATTGAAAGCGATCAAGCGTCGCCTCGGAAAATGGACCTCGTGCTCACGTAGAAATAGGCGACACGAAGTAGCACTATGTCGCTTGAGAATTGGGCATACATATGTCACTCACTCTTACTTACTAACTGGTAATGACATACCACGTTGCCCCATATGTCACGCCTGCTTATCGGTGCGTCATGCACCGCTTTTCTACCCTGGCTACGAGGAGGAGAGGAGACGTCACTTTGGGAGTGTTCAGTCATCGTCACTTAGTGAAGTTTTAGGTGACGACTCGGATATTGTTCGGTCAGGGCGACTTTTTTTTTATTACCTGGCTGAAGTATCGCTTTCACTCATATATGCACCACGTTGAAAATGTTTGTTGCCATACTTTATTCTATGTACCGTTCGTTGCTTTGTCTAATTTTCTGGAAGCGTAACTAGCCAATATGCGCGACATATCGACATGTAAATAAGTTCTATTGTTAAGGGCGCTACATGACCAGAGTAGTCGATGCTCTCTAAAGCCCCAATAACTAACTAACTAACTAACTAACTAACTAACTAACTAACTAACTAACTAACTAACTAACTAACTAACTAACTAACTAACTAACTAACTAACTAACTAACTAACTAACTAACTAACCAGAGCCGTATCCCTGGCATCCTGGGAATTGTTGATCCGTTTTAATATCTTGTTATGCACCCGATCGTGAATGACAAGTGCTAGTTTTGCCAGGGACAGTTCATGGGATGAGGGCGTGGACAGACCTACGGCACGGATTGATTATGCTGATGCTGATGTTGATGGCTGGTTGCCGCTGTCGTTCTCAGACTTTGTGTTTGGTGACGTGGCGTTTCAGGGAATCAAGGCCGCACCTACAGAAGCAAATTAGAAGCAAATTAGAAGCCGCACACTTGAAAATATATAGTTATCGCAAAATTCAAGCAGCATTTCTAGCATGCAGTATTGTAAGTACGAAGTGGTAAAACTGTATATGCTTTTGAGGAACTCAATCCCAAGGCTGGCTTGAATCCCCCAATCATTTCGCACTTTACCATGGGATTCTGTGGAACCAGCCCGCCTAACCGATTCAGACCCTCCTTTTGCCTCGATGCACTGAATCCTCCCAATGATGTTGGAGAAGCTCCACCTCTGCTACACCCATAATTCGAATTTTGTAAGCTCCCTTTGCCATCAGCAGCAGCTGCAGATATTTGTACGGGCGGCATTCGGAGCACATTGGCTGCTGAAGTCAACGCCTACTTCTGAACAGACCCGGTTTGTCCGGTATGTGCAGGGATGTTACATAAATTGTCATCAACGAATGTTGATGCATAATAATGAGGATGTAAAATAATAATGATATAATAATGGTTACGCTGCCCGGCCGCCGCTGGGTCCAACGGCCTCCGAATGTGGCACATGTGCTATTCTTGCCGCCGGTGTACACCCGAACATTTCTCAATACACGAGCAGAAAGTGCTGCATAATGATTGGTGTATTTGGTAACTGTATGGTTAAGGTTCAGTGCTTGCTCAAGATTGGTGATAAAATGAAATTGCGAATCCAGGGAGTTCAAGTTGGAAGATGCGGGCGAGTTACACGATACACGTCAGATAATCGCATTTTTAGTGTTCAGCTTGCCATTCTCATTTCCTTCCCGAGGGGAAGCCTTCTCACCGCTCGGATCCTTGGGTCCTTGGGGTTCTAATAACACCTAGGATTTTCGACCTAGCCTGGAAAACTGGCAAGCTTCTGGAGGATACGCAACCCAAATCCTCGTGTTCATAAGTTGATATCTGAGTCAGTCATATAATGCTCACAGGCATAGTTACGATACAGCCATTGTTAAGATATAGTATCTCGCAGCCTTAAGCGTCTTCATGACTGAGCTGACGAGAACAACCAGTTTTGCTCATCCCAGGTATTTATGTATAGTCGTTTTGGGCTCCTGAACCAAAGTGGCCGAAATCTAAGGATATTGTCTTTGACGGAGACGGGGTCGGGGATAAGAGACGCCTGGAAACTGAAGAGGCCTAACTGAAGACGCTCATCTAACTTGGAAATGGTTGATGTGCCCACGTAGTTGGATCCTGCCTGGAAGTTGAATGTGGTGACGTCCTTGTTTATTTCGTAATTCAACAATTCATGTATTACGGGAGAGGGCGAAGCTCCAGCAGGTCTACCCCATGTGCCTATATGGTGCAAAAGGGCATCTGAATGGCCTTTTATGTATTGACCGTCACGCTTTTGAAACTAATAATATTTTGTGCGGCACCCAAAATAATTTAAGTTCTGCATGCATGCTTGAAAATAATCCGCTCTATGAAAATGCAGGGCAAGACGCCTTTGGCTAAGAGCATGATACACACGGGGATTCGACTTCGTCCGCACTTTTGACACATAGCGACGCTTATCCAGCGCTCAGCCTTATCTAGTTGCATATGCAAAGGTCTTCACACCAATTCCGTATCACGGTTTATTGACGTCTGGCGCCAGCATCAGAGGCTTTATTACTAGAATAGTTGTTTCGGCTTGCAGATTGGTGTCTGTATGCACAGTCAACCCCGATTGTTTCGTGCTAATTTATGTTAATATCATAAGTATAAATGTAGCATGAGTGCTGGTAGAACGGCGTCTCCCTGCTAGTCCTGCCCACCTAGAAATGTGTGAATATGTGACAACCAGAAACGTTCACGTATTGTGTGGGATATTGATATCCTTAAGGCTTTGGCGGATACAGGCGCACTGGGGACATGTCCCCCATGGAAGGTCGCACACCACCGGTACGGAAAAGTCGCCCCTCTGGGAAGGCTGAAGTGCATCCCTCCCCACTCCCTCCCGCTGGACGGATTTTTCAGTCCGAGACCATCTTCGGAGAGGAACGGACACCCCTGCAGTGTGCTCGAGTGTGCGCTGCTCTCCTCCCACTTAACATGTTTTCAGCTGAAGGCGCCCCTCCAGACAAGTGCTCCCCCGTTACATTTCCTGGATCCGCCTTTGCCGTAAGACTAGGCACCGGTCATTTCTCATGCGGTTTTTACTTCTCATGAGGCTCCGTACGGTCGACAATGGTGTCCTCGACAATGCTGACAATGCTGACAATGCTGACGTCCGGTCTGTGAACGCTAGGCTGTTGGACTGTTCTAAAGCCTGTTGCTGGCTGGCTCTAAAGCCCCCATCCCAACCCATGCCCACTCACTGGCTTTCGCCCTCTCACCTTCAATCTCCGTAAGCTAGGATGCAATTAAACATGTCGTTAGATGCCCAGACTAGACCAAAACATGACCGGCCAGAACCTCCTGTCATGGAGAGCCAGAAACTTGTCGTACATTTGCATGTTGGCCGATAATGAGGCCACCAGAGGTCGTATTAGTTCAGTATGCTGATCTCCGCTGAAATACCTGGGAACAGTTAGAAAATACGGAGCTTGTATTCTTTCGGCTCTATTTTTCATTAATTGACACAGGGGAATGTATTTATGTTGATTATGGGAAAAGAGGGTTGAGACAAACTAAGCAGCCAAGTCAGATCAGAGTCAGGCTTGGAAACCAGTTTCCGAACTATGCAGACACAGGGAAAACGTGTCTGCATACATTTCCCCTGCATGTGTATGCTGTACTGGCTTGCCAATGACATTTCCCCTGTGTTTTACAGACAGGGGAAATGTCATTGGCAAGCCAGTATAGCATAAGTATCACATCACATCTTCACTCTTCATGTTTGGCTATGCTGAGGTCGTAAAAGGTCAACTAGGTCAACACAGTGGCATGACCTTTGTCTTCGAAAATTGCCTGCAGAGTATACATTTGTCTGTCGGTTTTTCCAGAGAACCATTGAAGACAAATTGTTCATCCGTTTGCAATGCGAAAATCCTAAGCATTGGTCAGGTCACACCGTATGATTAAATCAATGCATTTGAAGCTTGAATATCCCGGATGCATAGCCTTTGCAGTATACAGCGTGTGTACCAAGAACTAATATGATACCGAAGCAACTTTGCAAACTGTCCAGCTTCTGACCTTTGGCCTGACCTCTGGTCACGTCAGGAAAATTTGTGGATGATTTATAAAACGATCACACTCCGCGTTTCCTTACGGTTATGCTGCGTGGAAAATAACTCAGGAATGATCAAATAAGGTCAGATCACTCAAGGTTATGTCCTATCAAGCCATCCAATGTCATGTCGCACTCGGCGCTAAAGATGATTTCAGATTTGACTCCACGGCGAGCATCAACATTCCGTATGACAACATGCTACATTTGACACATGTTATCCAAGAATGCTAAATTCCCATATATGCTCAATTTTCCCCACCGAATACGGTAAAATGAAAGGGAAAATTGACCTGACTTCAGGTCGGCATTCTTAACCTACCTTACAATCTCGAGATATCAGGTTATTCGCCTTCATGAAAGAACAGAATGGTCTAGGTTTGCTGTTTTTATATTGCAATTACCTAATCCGTATACTCACTTTATATATAATATATATGTGTGTATATAATATACATTATATAGACATATATCATATATATATATATATATATATATATATATATATATATATATATATATATATATATATATATATATATATATACCTATATAGCTACACTGAATTGCGACATTTAAATATTTGGAACAATGCTCACTTTAACCCATCCCATGTGAATGGTCTTTAGTAACCTGCGTCCGAGGTTGGGAACATGGGCTGTTCATGGATTTTGGCATCTGGAGCATTACCCTCTCCAGAAAAGTATCTTCTCGTTTGTCGTTCATTTGGAGGTGGAATGGTACTGTTTTTCCATATACAGCCCTGCGATAAAGTGTTCCAAGATTCGCTGGATTGTGCATGCTGTGATTCTGATGTCACATACTTGAACAACAAAAGAATAATCTCATTCGATTACCCACACATTTTTACACAGGACTGCAAGAGCAAAACTCCAACCCTGTTTGTATCTGAAATGTGAGCAATATATGTGAAGGAGATGTATGAGGAGCTTTTGAAAATTTCGTTTCTCTGTCTCTACTCGTTCGGCCTCTATCCAGGAAAAACTTAAGGAGGGGCTCTCAAGAGCCACCCCCATTCCCCACCCTGGGCCAGGCGAGGGTCAAGGTGGCTACAGGGTATCCCGAGTACCGAAGAGCTCCGACTTTCTGAAATAATAAATGCTAGGCGCGTCTCGCATCAGGCGGGAGGTAGTTACCTGCCCTGACCGCTCGGCACACGAATGGCCGTCTTGCGAATTCAGTGCGCATGCGCGGTGTGTGAGCCGTGCATGAATTACAGGTCTTTCGTTTACCGTACAACTCACTCGGCCATCCTAGGTCACCAAGTTTCAGCCACCCCGTCACAATGACTTAGTCGGGAGACGATGCGGGCACGAAAGCCAGTGCACTGGTGTGCTGCTCAAAGTAGCCTGACAAACTGGCAGCGGTGTCCAGGCTGCTCTCGCAATGCTGCTGCAGCCTTCAGTCCACCCAGTCCATCCAGTCCGTTCCTCCTTCAGTTCAGGCTCGGTGTGCTACAGTCCGTTGCTTTCTGTTTCAGCAAACGATCCTGTATAGCGTGAAGCAGGAGGACCCCAGCTTCGCGGGCGATGGGTTCATCTCCTTGGCCATTGTGTACGCCGTCTTCTCGATAGCCAACTGGCTGGCGCCCAGCATCATCGCCATCGTCGGCGCTAAGCTCAGCATGGTGCTGGCCGGCGTGCTCTACCTGTGAGTTCGATCGCTGGTTCGAATCCCGGTCGCTCCATAATTTTCACTTGCCGTTCCCTTTCTTGTGTGATTCTATGGCCTCGTGTTGCTGCGCTGGCCGTGGTGTGCATTTTCGTGCGTGGCCGCGGCTGTTGCACATTTCCTGGGCTTGTTCGTCTGCGCGTTACCATGCATAGCACTGCGTGAGCTCAATGCAGGATTTACTGGCTGTGGGCAGCCACAAGCGATTGCATGCCGAATGACAAGTGCTCGTGTGGCAACCCAGGATCTGACTCGCGCTGGTGAATACAGGCGATCCAAGGTCAAATCCCGTCTCTAACGTGATCGAACTCCAGAAGAATTTCCATAAATCAGCGGGTTCCTAGACATTTTAACTCATGTTATTTATTAAGCGCATGGTATGCAACTACATTTAACCAACATGTATTCAAACATGGGACTTCTTAACCTCCATTAATCTTTTTAACTCACAATTTAAATTAGAACCTATCTCCAGATTGCGGGACGCGCTCGAATACAGTTGCGAGCCGGCAACGCATAACCTGGTCACTAACCATGCCACTGTCTGGCATCGACCGACGCTACGATACCCATGAGGCTGGGTCCGTGGGCCACAGTGAGGTGGTCCTTGGGTTACGGTGTGGTGGTCCATGTGTTACGGCGCAATTGTGCGTGGGTTACGGTATGGTGGCACGTGGGTTACGGTGCAGTGTTCAGTGGGTTATGGTGTAGTGGTCCGTGGGTTACGGTGTGGTGGTTAATATGTTACGGTGTGGTGGTCCGTGGGTTACGGTGTGGTGGTTAATATGTTACGGTGTGGTGGTCCGTGGGTTACGGTGTGGTGGTTAATATGTTACGGTGTGGTGGCCCGTGGGTTACGGTGTAGTGTTCCATGCGTTACGGTGCAGTGGTCAGTGTGTTACCGTGTAGTAGTCCGTATGATACGGTGTGGTGGTCCGTTTGTTACAGCGTGGTGGTCCATGTGTTGCGGTAGAGTGGGCCACGGTGTAACGGTCCGTGAGTTGCAGTGTAACGAGACGTCAGTTACGGTATGGTGGCCCGTGGGTTGCCGGTTGATGGTCCGTGTGTGATGGTGTGACCTGTGAGTTGTTACCACCCTGGAGATACTCTTGCTGTTATTCTGATGAGTGCCGGACGGCCGCCGCGCTGGTCCCAAATGCCTACCATGTGTATGGGTGGGTTCGAATCCCACAACCGGCAGAATTGCCGAGTCCACCCGCGACCAACCGATGTGAGAGGTTGGCGACGCTGCATTTCCTGACGGTGGAATGTGTCGTAAATTAACCCATGCTCTGCTAGGTGCATGCTATTCTCTACGATTTGAATGCACTCCTCCGCGCTTTTATGCACCGCCTGAAACTGCTACGCTTCGTGTCATCGTCAGTATACCCTTTCCCGTCCCCAACTAGGCTGGGGGTGAGGGTGGTCGGGTCCTCGACTGGGTCCAGGTGTGGGAACCGTTGGTGTGCGAATGTCTCGATGCCAGAGGAAGTGTTGCTGTACCACCCTCGTGATGTCTGAGACGCTGGTTTATTGTGCTCCGCTGTGGCGCCTGAATGCTGACAACAAACCCGACCAACCCGCAGTAGTATTTCTATGTTGTACATATACATGTGATGCAGTCTGATACCATGTGGTCCCGGTACCTGGCGAAGCGTCAGGTGAGGTATCCGAAAATACCAACATTTGATTGAATATCAGCATCTGGTAAGAACTTTGTTTCACTTCCCGGAACAGGGTTATCACTTCCTGAGTTGGTTTCCGTGAAGTTGGACGACATTCATTTGCGACATGTCGTGCCAATTTCATCGCACTCCACTTGTGCGCCATGGTTATGAAATAGTTCCCCTGACGATGGATGCTTTCCATATTTTAACGTTATGATGCCAGGGATATTGTCGTCTTCTTTCGCTTTTCGGGTTTCTGACATATCGTTGTGATACTCTCCACTCTACCATGGATGAATTCCAGGGCACCTGCCGTGCTACGGTCGTGAAGTGTGTACTGTGTATCACTCCGTCCCTCACCGGCGATCATTCCGTCCCTCACCGGCGATCACTCCATCCCTCACCGGCGATCACCCCGTCCCTCACCGGCGACCACTCCGTCCCTCACCGGCGATCATTCCGTCCCTCACCGGCGATCACTCCGTCCCTCACCGGCGATCACCCCGTCCCTCACCGGCGATCACTCCGTCCCTCACCGGCGATCACCCCGTCCCTCACCGGCGATCCTCCGTCCCTCACCGGCGATCACCCGTCCCTCACCGGCGATCACCCCGTCCCTCACCGGCGATCACTCCGTCCCTCACCGGCGATCACTCCGTCCCTCACCGGCGATCACTCCGTCCCTCACCGGCGATCACTCCGTCCCTCACCGGCGATCACCCCGTCCCTCACCGGCGATCACTCCGTCCCTCACCGGCGACACGTGTCCTCCGTCCGCCGCCACGCCGGCGACACGTATCCTCCGTCCTCTGTACCCCGACCCCGACCCCGCCCGCGACAGACGGTGACGCCACCCGAAGGGCCCCTGAGGAGCTAGAGCCATGGTATCTGCGGCGGCGGATCGTGCTGCCGGCCTCGTCTGCGCTCTCCGTCGCTGATGACATCAGGTAGCGGTCTGCTGCCGGATCGGGCCCCCGGTGACGTGGCCGAAACGCCCCGACGGCCACGCCCCCCGCCACCATGCCTCGGCGGCCACGCCCCCACACCTCGATGTGACGCGGCGGTCTCGGCCTTCCCGAGAGTGCCAAGAGGGAGACGGAGCGAGCCGGGTAGTTTGAAAATAGACTTCCTGGATATTTTGCATCCATAAAATTTTCCACTTCGTGGCATTTTATACTCATTTGGAGGTTGAACGGCGCCGTTTCATAATGAACTTCTGGTGTCAAGTGCTCCAGATTGATTGGAAAATGTAAGCTGCGATTATAATGTCACATGTTTCAAGAAATGTTTGTTTTCATTTCAGATGTGTTCATGTGTGTCTGTCACAAGAAAAAATGTCCCTTTGTTCTACTATCCAAACATTTTCCTCTCCAAAGCCATCATTACAAAGTACAACTCCGGCCCTGGACAGGATACAGGACGGGAGACTGGATACGGAGAGATCAGAAATGCCACCATGGACGGCACATATGTTCTCGGATGGCGAAGGATGCTTTCAACCCCCTCCCGACCCGTGCTACTGCAGACCAGGGATAGGCTGATGACCTAGGCGATGTTGAAATCGTCTGGCCACCCCACGCGCTGACCGTAGGACTGGTTTACACCGGGTGTGGCAGCGGTACCATATGTCAGGCAGCGGCGCCATGTATCGGGCAGCGGTGCCATGTGTCTGGTAGCGATGCCATGTGTCTGGCGACGATGTCATGTGTCTGGCGACGATGTTATGTGTCGGGCAGCGGTTTATGTGTCGGGCAATGATGCCACGTGTCGGGCAGCAGCCCATGTATCGGACAGCGATGCTGTGTGTCGGGCAGCGATGCTGTGTATCTGGCAGTGATGCTGTGTATCTGGCAGTGATGCTGTGTATCGGGCAGTGATGTGTGTCGGGCAGCGATGCTATGTGTCGGGCAGCAGACTATGTATCGGGCAGTGACGTGTGTCGGGCAGCAGACTATGTATCGGACAGCGATGCTGTGTGTCGGGCAGCGATGCTATGTGTCGGGCAGCAGACTATGTATCGGGCAGTGATGTGTGTCAGGCAGCAGAATATGTATCGGGCAGTGATGCTGTGTGTCGGGTAGCAGTATATGTATCGGGCAGAGAGGCTGTTTCGGACAGATTTTGATCCGACTGCAATGCTGGAAACGTTGATCAGCCATCTTGCGAGGATGTGCGAGCGTGCCGTATCGGGATGCTCGCACCAAGCTGCACTTCAGTACAAACTCGCCCCGCTCGAGCTCGGGGGCTCGTCAGTGAGCCACCTGTCAGCCGCCAGGTGTGCTATCTGATGCACTCAAATGTTATACGATGTACTTGTTCCAAGTGGGTGCACTGTTTGCCGTCGGCTCGTCCGGCGGTATCGGTCAGCCACATGATATCACGGCCGCAGACGTGTCCCGACATGGTCCGTCGATGTCCCACCGACACCACCAACGTACAAACGCACCGATAAAACATCGGCGAAAATTCAGCAGTCACGTGCCCTGTCAATGTGAAACGCGTACCATACGATATCGTATATCATGCGATGCCATAGCACACCATGCCATACCATACCATACCGTACCATACCATATCATACCATACCGTAATATACGATACCAAACCATATCATATTATATCATATCACATTGTATCATATATACCATATAGGATATATCATATGATATATCATGTCATGTCATGACATACCGTACAATACAATACCATACCATACCATACCATACCATTCCATACAATACAATACTATATAATACCATACCATACCATACCATACCATACCGTACCGTACCGTATATTATACCATATCCTGTATAATATCATATATCATATGATGTCAAACCATACCATACCATACCATACCATACCATACCATACCATACCATACCATACCATACCATACCATACCATACCATACCATACCATACCATGCCATGCCATGCCATACCATGCCATGCCATGCCATGCCATACTATACCATACCATACCATACCATACCATGTCATACCATACCATACCATACCATACCATACCATACCATGCCATGCCATACCATACCATACCATACCATACCATACCATACCATACCATACCATACCATACCATACCATACCATGCCATGCCATGCCATGCCATACTATACCGTGCCACGCCATTGTCGACAGCTTGTGTCGCTGTGGGTGTACAACGTTTAACCAAAATGCATATTTTGCCAGCATCTGTTTTACTGCGTACACTCCGGTTGCTGACAATGACACTGTCGTATGACATGGCTACACCGTACGGGCTGTGTGTCCGTTTCGGAGCTACTGAGGCGAGCGTGAGCCCATGAATGTAGGAAGTGGGGCCCTGGCCATGAACCTCCCACAGCCACAATTAATGTGTTATATCTGTGCAACAGTCACTACAGAACACGAATTGTCTCCTGCACCAGCGCCTAGTCTATTGCCACCCAGTTTGTTATCGCGAGAATTGTGAGTCGTACTCTAGTTTGTTGCGTCCACTGACCGTTATTGTGGTGCGGTTTAATACTGTTGTGACCAGCCCATGGTGTGTTCACGAACGGAGCCGGCTCTTCAGACGTGAAGACTCGACTTCACTTCAGGACGTTCTAGCTGATGACTCACTTATTGCCAGATTTTGGACGGCTATTTAATTGTCCGTCAGAAGTGTCCTTTCCGGCGATCTACACTTTGAAATGACCCGGCTCACGAGGATAATATGATCGCGTCGGTTATGGCTATGCGACTCGCTTCGGGCGATACACGACCAAGTTAGACGATACACCTTGATGGAAAAATAACCATGCGACTCGCTGGATGCGACGGACTACGCGACTCGCTCTGAGATGAAATAGCGACGGCCAATGCAATTATCCAAGTGATGTCCACCACACGATCATTGCGCCGGAAGCCGTTGCGCCCTAAAGTCCAAATAACTAACTGAAGAACATTGTTGTGACACTTCTGGAACTGGCAAAATCAGATAATGTGACTGCTGAATTTCCACAATGTCTTTTGGTGTGCTTGGATGTTGGTTGTGTCGGTGGGACATCTTTACCAAGCCACCTTGACGAGCGACGCTGGACATCATTGAAAGTACCCAATGTGAAGCGATTCGTCGGTTGTCGATTGCCGCCCAGTCGATCTCAGATGAGCAGAAATGGCATAACAATGGTGGAAGCCTCTGATGATACAAATGAGGTGCGATTCAGAACACGGGCCGTCGTTGTTTTGTTGTCAGTTGAGCTGCGGGGACAGCTGATGAGCTGCTTCGCGTTGGGATTCATATTCACGGCGCTCGGTTTGTTCCAGTGAATCCGGTCATCGGTCCGGTTTCGTTCGAACCGGTGCTCCGGTGAATCTTACCAAAGTCGAGCCAACTCCGAGGCCGCGCCTGAGCCGCCGCCGAGGTCCCAACGCCGAGATGTTCTTGTTTGTTAGGTGGTTCACAACGCATTACGTGTACATTCACGGCTAATGGCGCCGCTCGCGTTGTTTCGACAGCGGGACGCGGGATTGGGAAGTGCCCCAAGCGGTACGTGCATTGAACCCGGGACTTTTGGTATCCAGTGCTCAACACTCTAACCGCTCGGCCATCCCCGCCCCACCGAGATCGGTGGTACATTACTCCCACTGCTGGTTGGCCGGGTCCAACAGCCTCCAACCCGGCTGTCAGCCGTTCGTTGGCTTCATTCAGAAACGTCAATGCGGTCGTCGCCACACAGGCTAGCTGCACAGAACCTTCTGCTTTGTCGCCCCCCTTGGCGGTTCCTTTTCTGTGCAGTTGTTGTTTGCGACCCGATTGCGTTTTGTCACTGCGAGCTGCGCCATGTTGGTTGTCGTTTTTGGTTGCAGCAGCGCCACCAGTTCGTGTGACTTTGCACTAAGGGCGCCTCCGATTGTTACGCCTTACCTTAATTTGTCGTCAGATGTCGCCACCTGTGCAGTGCAGATGTGCAGATGTGCAGATGTGCAGCCGACCGGCACAGATAACGCACCAGTCCACTTTACAGCCCAGGGTCTACCATCATTTGCGTCCCGTTCTCGTCGTGTTTGCCCTTTGTACAGACTGGCTGATGTGAGTAACCAGCGCAAACAGTCAGCGGCCGAATGGCGACCCTGAATCACCGTCTGGTGCCACCTGACACTCATTTGTGAGCAGTACATGCCATTCGCACCACCACCTTCATGCTAATCGGTAGTAGCAGTAAGCGTTGATCGTACATTCTGTTTGGCTCTTCGTTATCTATGCTTCAGCTGCATGCACATAGGTGTTAATTGATCGCTTATTTATGCGACCTGACCCAAAGAGAGGTCAACGTATCGTTATTGTGTTCAGCAAAAACCTGATTGATCTGATGGAACCTGATCTGATCTGTGAATGTTATGTTGTGTCGTCCTTGCACGTGATTGATTCACGGCTGACCTGAGTTGATTTCAGCCACAAGCAGTGCATTTTATTCTTGCCATGTCTGAACGGTGCGGTCCGATATAGGACCTGACCTGACCTGACCTGACTTGACCTGGCCCATAATCAGTATATTGTGTAAGTCATGTACCATACGGTGACATGGCCGACGTGCTCTGACTTGCATGCATCTAACATGTCGTCCATGTACCGAACTGCTACGTGGCTGAACCGCCCTGAACTGATCTGACCTGTACCCGACGGCGATGTGGATGTTCTGACCTACCATGACTTGACCTGACCCGCAGACAGTTTATCGTGTCGTTCCTGTACCCGACCGCGGCGTGGCTGTACGTGGTGTCTGTGCTGGTCGGTCTAGGCTCGGCTGACCTGACCTGACCTGACCTGACCTGACCCGCATACAGTTTATCGTGTCGTTCCTGTACCCGACCGCGGCGTGGCTGTACGTGGTGTCTGTGCTGGTCGGTCTAGGCTCGGCTGACCTGACCTGACCTGAACTGACCTGACCCGCAGACAGTTTATCGTGTCGTTCCTGTACCCGACTGCGGCGTGGCTGTACGTGGGCTCGGTGCTGGTCGGTCTAGGCTCGGCTGACCTGACCTGACCTGAACTGACCTGACCCGCAGACAGTTTATCGTGTCGTTCCTGTACCCGACTGCGGCGTGGCTGTACGTGGGCTCTGTGCTGGTCGGTCTGGGCGCGGCGGTGATCTGGACCGCCCAGGGCAACTACCTGACTGTGATGTCGGAGCCGGAGAACATGTCGCGCAACAGCGGCATCTTCTGGGCCCAGCTGCAGTGCAGGTGCGTGCCGGACGGCGGTGGCCGTCACAGGTCAGGTGACGTACGTCAGGTGGCACGCGTCGGGAGCCATACGTCAGGTGACATACGTCAGGTGGCACACGTCAGGCGTCAGGTGACACACGCCAGGCGTCAGGCGGAACACGCCGGGTATCACACTGTCAGGTATCACACCGTCAGGTATCACAATGTCAGGTATCACACTGTCAGGTATCACACTGCCAGGTATCACACTGTCAGGTATCACACTGCCAGGTATCACACTGTCAGGTATCACACTGTCAGGTATCACACTGTCAGGTATCACACTGTCAGGTATCACACTGTCAGGTACCACACTGCCAGGTATCACACTGTCAGGTATCACACTGCCAGGTATCACACTGCCAGGTGTCACACTGTCAGGTATCACGCTGCCAGGTATCACACTGTCAAGTATCACACTGTCAGGTATCACACGTCAGGTATCACACTTCAGGTGACACATGTCAGGTGGCGCACTTCAGGCGTCAGCTGGCACGTCAGACGTCACAGATGAGTTGGCTCACATCACACGTCAGGTGACACGTCATATGTCAGGTGGCACTTATCACACATCAGGTGGTGCACGTCACGTGTAAGGTGACGCACGTCAGCCGTCATACGTCACACGTTGCGCGTTAGTTGGCGACGTCAGGCATTGCACGCTACTGCTGGCTTTTATTCAAGGAAGACAAAACGATGATGGCTTGATATGTAGAAGGAAGTGGTCCGTGGTCCCAAAGCCGAGACGCTGCTGAAATTGGCTGTCATGCCTCAGCAACAGCCACTGAGCAGCCCACAACAGTCCTTGGGGTCGGGCTATGTTTTGCTCGGAACTATGTCCGAAGCAGACGTGGCACACGCGCTACCGTTTGAAGCCCGCTACACTCGTTTATAGTAGACGATATGTCACCCGAGATGAAAATTAACAGTTAGACTGCATGCTGAATGTCATATACTTTTCGGGATTGGACACCGCTGGTGACACGTCACACAGCTGATGACGCCTGATGTGTGACGTCATATCCCCACGCGTCTGACGTGGCACACCAGGGTTTGCTCGGTTGTCGGCGGCCATTAGACCGTACGTCAGGCGTAGCTCATGTGATGTGGCCACATATTGTATCAGACGTGAAGCGACGTCACACGCTGCGCGGAGCAGTGCACATGCAATGCACAAAACCGTACATAAGTAATTATATTATATATTGCTGAGTTCCCTCGTCATAAAAACAGTCCTCGAACCTCGCCTCGGAAATTACGAGTGTTATGTGATCAACATGATCGATGCGCCCTACAGCCCAAAGAAATAACCAACTAACTAACTTGGTGGAAATTGAAATCAGAATAAAATCACCACACACACACAAGCGCCAAAGCATAACAAATGGGAAGCAAGAAAAAAATAACTTCAGGGGACAAGTACGAACTTCTGGGCATAGGGCCGAGTGATGACCACAACGAACCTCAGGGGCACGGGGCTGAGTGGCGGCGCAACGAACCTCAGGGGCACGTGGCTAAGTGACGACACAACGAACCTCAGGGGCACGTGGCTAAGTGACGACACAACGAACCTCAGGGGCACGTGGCTGAGTGGCGACACAACGAACCTCAGGGGCACGTGGCTGAGTGGCGGCGCAACGAACCTCAGGGGCACGTGGCTGAGTGGCGACACAACGAACCTCAGGGGCACGGGGCTGAGTGGCGACACAACGAACCTCAGGGGCACGGGGCTGAGTGGTGACACAACGAACCTCGGGGGCACGCGGCTGAGTGGCGACACAACGAACCTCGGGGGCACGCGGCTGAGTGGCGACACAACGAACCTCGGGGGCGGGGTAATGACGGGCACGGGGCTGAGTAGCGACACAACGAACCTCAGGGGCACGGGGCTGAGTAGCGACACAACGAACCTCAGGAGCACGGGGCTGAGTGGGGACACAACGAAGATATTTCGAAGACAAATCGCACTGAAGCTCACCTGTTTGTATAATTGGCGTCTGTGTAATTGGCGCCTAGGACATGTTATTTTGCTAGTTATGTGTATCCATTTACTTTTTAAGCGCCCTCAGTTCTAACCTTCCGTTTCATTCTTCATCGAGTCGCCGATCCTGTCTGTCATGATTCGAAATGCTCATAAGTGCTCATATGTACCCCATGTCGGCTCCAAATTTCTCCATCAGCATCCGTCTTGGCCTCCCATAACGTCACGCATCCAATTTTACACTTCTTTGAACTTAAAGTATTACTCGGTTTCAGTGCATGTATCTGAGCTGATAGCAATATTTGAGGTAATTTCTTTCACCGAAACATCGTAAGATATGTCATGTGTCATGCTGTCTGGTTCTCTTAGCAACCTTTTGGGCACTGTACGCATTGCACACCCCAGATTCTCTACTACTCGATTTTCCGACACTTGCGTCGAGACCATGTCCGAGCCATGTCAGAATATACGGAAATGAGTGGAATGATTCCTCGGCGAGATTGGCAGCCCAGAGCCTCCACACGTGCTTTCCTCACTTCCAGCCGGCAATCACCCCTGTTTATTTGTATCCTATGTGCACGCTAAGCGGCACAGGAGCCGGAACGCACAGACCAACAATAAGCTGCGTGCAGTAAAACCACACCTTGGAGAGCGGACATCGTGATCGCAAACCCACTCGCACACACCCGCTGCCCTCTCTGCTGGCTGCTCCTGTTCATAACCTCCAGCTCCTGCATTGTGACACTAGCCGCCGTCGCCCGGGTGTGTTTCAGCCTGCTCTTCGGCAACCTGTTCGTCTACTTCCAGTTCAAGGATAATAACAAAACCATTCCGAAGGAAACGCGGAACGTCGTGCTCATCGTGCTGTCCGTCGTGTGCGGAATCGGTTAGTGGCGTCGTGCGTTCATTGTCACCATTCATGTATTCCCGTTCAGACGTTGCTTCATCAGACATTGCAAGCGAGATGCAGCTGCGCATCTAGCACCCGGATTTGGCGAGGCTTAGGGAGATCGTAGTCTGTGCCCAACCCTCTTCTTGGCGAAGTAAGGTCTCCCACGCGATTCTCGAAAGCGTGCTAGTTTTTACGCGGCGTCGGGCCAAATTTCACCTCGCTCCACGTCAAGGTGCAAAAACTGACATACCTTGCCATTTTCTTAATCCCTTCACATGATGCTGTCGGGCTTGTGAGGAAGTTTTGCCTACCTCTTGTAACACTTTCATCCGTACCCGTGATTATGAGAATATGAGATGGACGAATGATGAAGAAGAAAAGAGGACTTGATCGAAAGCGTGATAACGATGGCAAATCAGTGTCGCATTCAGGACGCGGTAGGAGGAGGGATGGTGCAGTGGCGTATCGGGAAGGACGGCGCGTGGCTCGCAGTGTACTGAACAGCGTAACTCTGAGGTTCTCCACGATGTAGTGAACCATTGGCAGTGCTGCGGCCTATCTCTCTGCGGCGCTGGCGTCGCCTTTGTGGTGACTGCACCTCTTCGTCTTCTTACGTCTCTGCATCATCCACAAATATAACAGCCGCAGACGGCACTGTTCGGCCGTGGCGTCCAATCCGTGCCGTGACCTCACGCCTTTCCAACGGTCAGGTTCATTGACCGCTGAGGTCCTTATCTGGCATTCGCTTCGGTCTGTTCTACTCGGACTCTCGACCTCCTTGTTTTTATTGTCCATCTCAGATGCAGTCGCGTGCTTTATTTGGCCAGTTCTTACATTCCCAGGGTATTTGTGGTCTTCATGGTTGGTGGCGTTACCATTGTCTACCGGACGCCAGGTCATGCTAACACCCGGGGAGTGGGGTCTTAGTCATTCGTGATCTCACTCATATTTATATAACAGTAGGTGGC